>BJBW01010312.1:161880-186088 GCA_004320125.1 Scolopax mira
ACATGGTGTAGGGGATGACTTTGTAGAGTAGGGTAGATAGTTGGACTTGATGATCCCGGGGGTCTCTTCCAACCTAGACAATTCTATGATCCTGACTGAGTAGTGGTTTGGAATACATTTGCCCTAGGTTTGTAATTTTTGCTGTACATGCATGCTTAGCTTAAGATAAAGTTCTCTGTAAGGATTGTCTTACACACAGAAGTTTAACCTTGAGTAGCACTGTAACAAGGAGGAACAGATGTATTTTACTCTTTTGGATAGATGTAGGAGGATGCAGGCTGGAGGCCACAAGCTATGATGATGAAATTGTGTCAAACTCTGATCTCTTACTAAGTTGAACCCAGCAAAACTGCCTTCATGTTTATACCAATCTGTTACATGCAACTAATGAGAGCCAGATTCCCTTCTCTCTGTTGATGCAACAGAACCTCAGATCAGTTCAAACAATCTTAATAAACTAGAGAGTTTCCAGAAGACAAATGAAAAAAGTAAATTCAATTTCATATACCTCCCACTGTGTCACTTCCCAATCACAGAAAAGGAATATAGGGGTTGAGAGGGGAAGGACAGCAAGGGACAATTGGATGGAGTACTATATTCTCTGCAGATTTTGGGCTGGACGCTCAGCCATTTTCAAATACCACAGCCTTGGCTTGTGTCCTCTTTCTCACCTCTTCCAGTTTCTCCACACTGCTCTGGCAATGCTGGCAATGAGAAAGCACTGTCCTCATGTGGCCATGCCAGCACTTCAGTTCCACTCCAGGTGCTGGTGTCACAGTATGTCAAGAGAAGGGAACATGCAGATGCTGCAAAATCTTCCAGAAGGCTGTGGATGTCAGACCCAACTAAAATGAGGCTGGAGTTCAGCTGTGATGGCTGGTAGTTCTAGTCAAATTAAGTTATTGAGAAATGGGGAACAGTGAAAGCTATAGTTGGCAATCCTAATTTCAATTATCCATGATTAGGCTATATATGGAATGCTTCTGAACTTGCAATTCACATCTGTTCATTGAATAATGCTAATCTCAGCTATGAGTGTCTGGGAATATGTCCTCATGAAAGTACTTGCCGAGCTTGCATGCTTCTTCCGAACCACAGGTTATTCCTGTTGCTAGAAGCCATTAATTTTTGGATCTCAAGCAGATTTATACAGTTTTCCAAACTACTACAGAGAGTTTCTGGGTTATATTGTCCCTTATTTATGCAGCAGACTGTAGTCATGCTTCATCTCCAGTCTGGCACACTGTGATTTTGATGCACATGAAGGAAAAAGTAACTTTATCTATTGCCAAAGGCTTTGGCACATTTATATGTCACTATCTCTTCACACAGTATTTTACCAACCTTGAAAAGGGTTCAGATTTTAGGATCGGTTGCACTGAAAGAATATCAAGGAAAGAAAAATTTGTCTGTTCATATTGTAGTGCAACCTTTGATATGCTAATCTGATGAGAAATCATTTGGACAGTTATAGTTTCAGGTCAAGAAGTCATATTTGGAAGTGACCACAAAAGCTGATATGGAGAATGAACAGTGGGAGCACTCCTTGACCTGTTTATGCTGAGAGTAAAACAACATCTACAAAATGAGAGTGATTTCTTAATTATAATCATAACATTATCTTCACCTTCAAGAGACCAAGAAACTAGAAATGTGAATTAACTTGGTATACCATGAAAGATACAAAAAAGTTAGCACAGAAAAGTAAGTAAAACATAGACAGTAGCTAGTGACGTCATGACTTTTGTGTACAGTCATCTTCCCTTTGTAAATAAACCAGTCATTTAGAATTAGGTGTTTGAACTATATTTTCAACTTTCATAGAATCAAAGAATCATAGAATTGCTCAGCTTGAAAGGGATCTTTCATATCATCAAGTTTAGCTGTAAACATCACACTAACAAAACCATCACTAAACCATATCTCTGAGCATTATATACACCCACCTTTTAAATAGCACCAGGGAAAGTAACTCAACTGCTTCCCTTGGCAACCCATTCCAATGCTTAATAACGCTTTCTGTCTAAAATTTTTTCCTAATATCCCATCTAAAGCTCTCCTGGTGCAACCTGAAGCTGTTTCCTCTTATCCTATAACCTTTTACTTGGGAGAAGAGACCGGCCCCCATCTCTCTACAGCCTACTTTCAGGTAGTTATAGAGACTGATAAGGTCTTCCTTTTCTCCAGGCTAAACAAACCCAAGTCGCTCAGCTGCTCCTTGTAAGACTTGTGCTTGAGACCCCTCACCAGCTTTGTTGACCTCTCTGGACTCACTCCAGCATCTCAATGCCTTTCTTGTAGTGAGGAGCCCAAAACTGGACATAGTACTCAAGGTGAGGCCTCACCAAGGCCATGTACAGGGAGAAGACCACTTCCTTAGCCCTATGCACCACGTTGTTTGTGATACAAGCCAGGATACTGTTGGTCTTCTTGGGCAGCTGAGAGTGATGACGAACACTCTCAGGTCCTTTTCTGCCAGGAAGCTCTCCAGAGGTCTGCCCCCAGCCTGTAGCTCTGCCTGGGGTTGTTGTGACCCAAGTACAGGACCTGGCACTTGGTCTTGTTGAACTGCATCCCATTTGCCTTGGCTCATCCATCCAGCCTGTCCAGATCCCTCTGCAAAGCCTTCCTACCCTCAAGCAGATAACTGACAAACTCTTGCCGAATTTGGTGTCATCCACAAACTTACTGAGAGTGCACTTGATCCCCTCATCCAGATCACTGATAAAGATATCAAAGAAAACTGGCCCCAGCACCAAGCCCCGAGGGACACCACTCGTGACCGGCCACCAACTGGATTTAATTCCATTCACCACCACTCTCTAGGCCCAGCCCTGCAGCCAGCTTTTTACCCAGAGAAGGGTACACCCATCCAAGACATGGGCAGCCAGTTTCTCCAAGAGAATGCTGGGGAAAACTCTGTCAAAAATCCAAGTAAACAATATCCACAGCCTTTCCCTCATCCACCAAGTGGGTCACTTTGTCATGGAAGGAGATAAGGATTGTGAAGCGGGACCCACCTTTCATGAACCTGTGCTGTCTGGGCCTGTTTGTGTGGGTGCGCTTCATATGCCACATCATGGCACTCGGTATGTTCTGCTTCATGGTTTTCCCAGGCACTGAGCTCAGACTGACAGGCCTGTAGTTCCCCAGATCATCCTGCTGACCCTTCTTGTGGATGGGCATCACATTTGCTAGATGCCAGTCAGCTGGGACCTCCCCAGTTTCTGAGGACTGCTGGATTAATGATGGAAAGTGGCTGTGTGAGAACTTCCGCAAGATCCCTCTGTATCCTCGGGTGGATGCCATCTGGCCCAATAGACTTATTTATATCCCAACGTTGGAGCAGGTCCCTCATCACCGCCCTTTAGGGTTTCATTCTGCTCCTGCCCCTTTCTACTAGCGTAGGGGGCTGGGTTCTTGGGGAGCAACCAACTTCTACTGCTAAAGACTTAGGTGAAGAAGGCATTAAGTATCTCATCATTAGTCTCCTTCTGTTTGCTAATATTGCTGCAATACTTAAAGTTACCTTTGTGTATCGAAGGACTACATGATTGGCCTGTAAAATCTTTATTTAACCACGTTGTAACGTACTGAATGATCTCATTTTATTTTGATTGCTGGTTACTCTCATTCTTTGTCACTACGTTACCACCTTCATCTGCAAAGGACAGAGATTCTCCTTAGTCCTCCTTTTGTTACTAATATATTTATAGAAACTCTTTTTATTGCTCTTAACATCCAAAGCTAGGTAAGTTCTAGTTGGAATTTGGCTTTTCTAATTTTCTCCCCACATAAGATTACAACATCTTTGTATCGTTCCTGAGTGGCCTGCCCCTTCTTGCAAACTCTCCTTTTTCATAGTATCATGGAATTGTCAGACTTGAAAGGGACCTCTAGAGATGATCTAGTCCTCTCCCCTGATAAAGCAGGTTTTCCCAGAACACATTACTCACGACTGCATCCAGGAGGGTCTTGAAAATCTCCAGAGAAGGGGACTCCACAACCTCCCTGGGCAGCCTGTTCCAGTGCTCTGTCACCCTCACCATAAAGAAATTTTTCCTCATATTTGAATGGAACTTTCTATGTCCCAGCTTGAGCCCATTGCCCCTCATCCTGTCACTGGGAACCACTGAAAAGTCTGGCTCCATCCTCCCTCAAACCTCCCTTTAGATACTTATAAGCATTAATATGGTCTCCCATCAGCCTTTTCTTCTCCAGGCTAAAGAGTCCCAGATCTCTCAGGGGAGATGCTGCATTTCCTTAATCATCTTTGTTGCCCTACGCTGGACTCTCTCCCCTGTCTCTCTTGAACTGGGGGGCCCAGAACTGGATGCAGTATTCCAGTTGTGGCTTCACCAGTGCAGAGTAGAGGGGGAGAACGACCTCCCTTGNNCCTCCCTTGACCTACTGGCCACACTCTTCCCTATGCAGCCCAGGATCCCATTGGCCCTCTAGGTGACAAGGGCACACTGCTTGCTCATGGATAGTTTGCTATCCACCAAGACCCCCAGATCCTTCTCCTCTACCCCTAACCCTAGCCCAGTGTCTGTCATTCTTCTTCCCCAGGTGCAGGTACGGAACCTAAGGTTTCCCCTAAGTTGTAACGATATCTTTCTGTTCATACAGGCCAGCTGAACTTCTTCCCTGACAGCTTGTTTTTTCAGCAAATGGGGACAGCCTGTTTAAGCACAGTTTTATTCACCGAGATCTAATAATTCCATACATGGACAACAAGTAGAATGCGTACATATTGTCTCTAGAAATGTGACTGAGGAGAGTGACTATTTCTGAGCTCTCATTGTATTCAGGAGAAAACTTTCTGGATTCAAAATGTTTTTCTGAAATTTTTAGGGTCAATTCTAAAATGTTTTTGCATAACGAAATAACACTGGAGATTTCAGTCATGCACATAGAATTGTAACTCACTTGTATTCACTCTGGGGAAATAAAATGGTTCATGCTTTGGGTACAAAAGTTTTTATTGTGTGGATGAAATGTTAACATCATTACCAGTCCTTCTGGGACAAAATGTCTGTTTGCTAATATTGCTGCAATCCTTAAAGTTACCTTTGTGTATGAAAGGACTACATGATTGGCCTGGAAAATCTTTATTTAACCACTTTGTAAGGTACTGAATGATCTCATTTTATTTTGATTGCTGGTTACTCTCCTAGGAACAAAACTTCTAGAGCACCTGATTCAAATTATATTCACAATGCATTTTAATCTCAAGCAAGATATTTCCTTATTTAAAAGCTTACTCTTAACTTGATAAAGCACTGGACTGAAACGACACCCAGACAGGGCTGTCTAAATGCAAAGCATGTAAGTGTTTCATCATAAAGATCAGACCTGATTCAGACAGATTAATTTTCCACAGAACATATTTTGCTGAACCTTTTCAGGCATTGAATTCACAGGATCAAGGTAGTCTGTAGCATTATTAAATGTAACTGTCACTGCCATGAGATGATCTCTATCTGTCTTTGCAAACAGGAGGAGAACAGAGTGTATGGAGGAGTCAGAATAGTAACTTTTCAGATAGGGGCATACAGGTTTTTCCTCCCCATCATTCTTTTTATGGTGTGAATTCTGCATTGCATGATGTATCTGTAACAGCAAATTTGGACCAATGGGTGGAAAACAGAGCTGGGAGAACATACTGACAAGTCTCCAGCCCATGCAGCAGGGTGGGTCCCAGGAGCTGGTGGAGCTTTTGAATTTGAACTTATGCAAGGATTTTCTGGACACTTTACCTCACCTGCTGAATCCAAAAAAAAAAAAAAAAAAAAAAAAAAAAAAAATCCCTGAAAATCAGACATACCGTAATAAACTGATTGGAATGAATTGAGGGCAAAATTATCTGGCCCATAATCCAACTACAGAGAACTATAAAAAAAAAGTTCCATTCTGCTTTCCATAACTTGCTTCTGTGTCAATGCCTTTGTTTCTATCAATAATGTTAAAAAAAGACACTCATTCATCAATAGCACAAAATCATGAACATAAGGTAATAATTCACATATTGTTGTTATTTTGGATGTTGTCTCATATTTAGGAACAGTACTTCTAAGCCAAGATAATAAATCTTAAATTTCTTTAATTTTCAGAGGTCCTTGTGAGGTACTCCAAGTGCCCAGTTTTTCACAAGTGTATTAGATGACCTTAAGGACCACATGCTTTTGGTAGACATGTGTACAGAGAGTTTGTCTTCTCCAGCCAGCGAACTATGAAGACAGGTGGATTTGTGCACAGGTTTGGGAAGCAGAGCTTCTGAATACTTGATTGGCCACATGAGCACTTCATGTGCAGAACTGCTAATTTCGGCTTTTTATAAGCAAATGAGATGTGTGAAAATGTGTATACTTAGTTTCAGTGGCTGGAAATTATACTCTTCCCATTTCAGTAGGACAGTGTACAACTCTGTAGTGATTTTATAAAGACCTGCAAAGTAACTTACCTGCAAAAGACCAAATCATCCTTCATTTAAGGAGCATGCTGTCTTCATAGAGGAGAGAAATTACAAACTCTGTATTTCAGAGGAAGAGAGGAGGATATTTTTCTCTTCCCATTTGTTTAAATGTACTTTTCCATAACAAAAACACAAGCCCTCTAGCATCTTGCTTCTCTTCTTGTTCATCTCAAGTTGGTGAGGATGTCCTTGATTATTTTTTAATTACTTTTTTCCTCTAAGTTAAAGCATCAAGTGAGATACCCATAAGGCATATTTTTCCAGGCCATAATTCGGATATACTAATTGAAACTGTTAGCTTCAAAATGTCATGTAATCAGCTACTTTTTATGTACATAACATAATTGCACTTTCTTGGAAATAAATAGGATGTTGTACCCTGTCAATTTTACTTTAAAATACCAATGACAAACTATTTACTGAATATTATAAATTTTTATGCAGCACTTTACCAGTTCAGTCAGAATTCATTTTATTTGCCTATCAATCCTTGTAATGATAAGCAGATGGAAGTAAGCAGGCTTTTTTTTTTTTTAGTGTGTCAATCATTTTTAGCATTATTCAGATTGTTTATTTTTGTGATGTGTTTATTAATATTGTTTTGTAGGTACATCAACTCAATTGAGAATGTTAGTAAGTTACAACTTATTTCTACAATTTTCTATAGGTTCTACATGTTTTAGTTTCTTTCAGAAAGGGTTTCTACGAGCTTCATTGTATCTTTACAGCAATGTCAGCATTTCTGTTGTAAATCCTATTTTTCCAACATTCATATGACCTGTAAAAATTCCTTCTGTGTTGTGAATTTGCATTTAAGTTCTCATCTGCTCTTTGGAAACAAGAAGTTGAGTATGTGTGTTTGTGTTTCCCTTTTCTTACCCACTAAAGATGAGAAACATATACAGTTATATGTTTAGTTTTCTATTTTTAATATTTTATAGAGCTTTTCCTGCAGTTCAGAAGAGGATTCTGGACATAAGTCAAATGCACAGGAGCTTACTCTCTGCAGTTAATGGGAAATCTGTTATTATCATAGGTGCCTTCCCTTTTCTTTCCTTTTTGGTTGTTTTGCTCTCACAATTGCAGAAGACCTGAGATAAATTTAATAAAGGACTTACACACCTAAATCATGATTATTGACAGAAGATGTGGTGTTTGCTGTCTTCTGTTTGAAAAGGATAAAGAATATGTTGTTCTTTCATTCCAGCTGGCTACTGCAGGCATGAAGTCATTAAAAGAAAAGTGGATGGCACCATCACCTTCTATAGCAGGTGTTTTAAGAGACATAAGCTTAAACCCACTGGATGACTCTGGCTCATATAGATGTAGCCCTGGGTCAAATTCCTAAGATTTAGAGAGTTTGCATACATACTCTTCACTCAGACTCAGCCAAAGGAAATAAAGAAGACTTACTCTTCAGCACACAGATTTTTATTTACTGCAGGGATGTGTGGTTTGTCTATTGTGTGTAGGGCTGTGAATTTTAGATTCCATGTTTGGGACTGGATATCTCAAAATAAGAGCTTCGTGCTTCAGCATTGCAACATCTAAAACCTGCACTGAAACTAAGCAGAGGAGGTAAGTGTTCCACTGGCCCCTTTGAGCATAGATCCAGCATTTCCACAAAGATGATTTCGACATGAAAAGACAGTTCATCTTAACAATATTCTACATGATAAGTTTGTTTTAGGGCTAGCACACTGACCTTCTCTGCCTGAGGTCTGTGTCTCTCTGTGAAAGTTTCCATATCACAGTCTTTTTGAAATAAGAGCTGTAGCCAAGTCTCTTTAAAGCACATTGGTGTAGCAGATTATGGTGTCAAAGGAGACATAAATTAGATCAAAAGAAAATCTCTGGCCATGGTCCTACTTGGAAAGCCTTTTTAAAAAAAATTTTTATTATTAGATTTGATTTGAACCTTGAAACTCTTCCATTAGGACAGTACATGATTTTGCAGATCCACCAGCAACCATCCCATGTTCTCTTGAAATCTTTGAAAGTACAGGGCCTGCCCAGAATACCATTGGTTTCCATCTTCCTCAGTTAATGGATGAACCATTGTCACCAGGGGCAAGGAGCAGCTATGGGACCCTTGAATAATTACCTGGAGACAAGAATATCCTTTGGACCACAGAAAAAACAGGACAGGAACAGCTGAGAAATGAAATGTTTGTTTGCAGTGACAGGGAGGGAGGTAGGCAGCCTAAAAGCAAGGTGATTCATAAATTCATGTAATTAGAGAACAATTGCTGACCTTGAACCACACAGTGCAAAGATGAACCCAAACCAAAGAATTGGAAAGTTGACTTGTTTTATGTTCTTTCTGTCTCCTTTCACCAATGTAGTTTAACTGCAGGAAACTAAACAGTATATTTTTTGTGTATTAGTGTACATACATGTGCATTAGTGTGTATCAGTGCATGTATTTATATATTTTTCTCTATAAAAGACTCACAGTAGGGAGCTCCACAAAACATTGAGAACATAGCATTTACCCTGGTAGGTCAAAAAAAAACAGGACTGAAATCACAGTTACAAACATAAATGCACTGGGGTAAAGAGAGAGAAATCTTTCAATATTTCAATTTTTCTAGCAGATGGTAGAAAGTACTTAGACATGATGACTCTTCCTAGATGTGCTAGCATATGCTGCGGAATTGCCCATACAGAAAAGCCTTGCTCATTGCAAATCTCCCAGGAGCTATCACAAACAAAGCACATCAATTAACATTTGCTTATTATGTGACTGTGTGTATGTGGCAATTTTCTATTTTTCTCTCATACATTAGGGCCACAATTTAGTCTGGATGACAGATACGCCAGATGAAAGTCTCAGCACTTCGGGTTCTGCTCTTTTCCTTTTATTTTTAAATAGGCATACTTAGCTCTTTTCTTTCTCCCTGGGTTTGGTGGGGTTTTGAGCGGGGTTTTTTTTTGATATTTCATAGCTATCCAAATGTTTGAGGCTTGTTGCTAAACCCACGTTTTGTTGGCATCATCTCAGAGTTTGAGAAAGGCAGTACAAGCAATGCAGGCAGCTGCCTGGCCCAGCGTTATAGCTCAGTGAACCCCAGTACAGGTCAGACTTTCAAGTAAGTTTCTACCTCTCTATCAGTAACTTACAGGCATGTAAATCATGCTTACTTGAGACTTGCACCTGCAATAAGGCATTTGTCTTAGGAAAGGCATAATCCAGATCAAAGGCAATTAATGTATCCCAGAAGGCCAGAGACAGCTTGTATAAAGTACAACAGAAACTGCACATATGGGTCTGTAGAAGGAGCTTTCTTAGGAACACAGGAATAGGAGGGACAACTGGGATCATCCAATTCCCACAGTCCCCAGCAACTGTGCAAAAGATTGAAATTTATCCGTAGGGCATCTGGTCCATGAATCTTGTTGCAGTGTGTTGTAGGAGACATAGCTCTCATGGGCCAGCAGAATGTGTGCCATTACAAGTCAAGGTAACAAGGGGAAAAAAATATCTAAAACTTTTTCTTGAAATATTGAAACTTTGAAGTAAGCATATCTAAAACTCATGTTTTATGTCGGCAGAGATTTGTTATTTCAATAAGGAAACGGATAGGATATTACCATAGCAAGGCTGTTGGTTTAATTTCCTTCCTGAAAGTTGAGCATTAGTTGCAGTAATTCCTCTGTGTCTCCTCTGCATGCAAAGAGCACACCTTGCATCCTCTCTGGCACTCTACTTGCACTCTATCTCCGTCTCTCCTTCAGAGAATAGGTGTTGAAAAAAAAAATCAGTAAAATATTTTACCAAGCCCAATACTCTAGCATACAAATGTGTTTTTATGCTGCATCTGAACAACACAAAGGGCTTCCTACCCTTATGGCCTGAAAACTTCTGCCAGATATTTTCTGGCAATAAAATATTTGTCAGGTAAGTGAATAGTGTTGGTCAAAAGTTTACATTTGAGGTGTGTCTGTTACAAAAAGCAAGTGTGATGCTCAGAGAAATGCAAATGATAGGTGGTAATAGGCACAATGATTCTTTTCCTGTCTTGGATCTCTGTGGTCCATCCTTCTGAGACATTTCTTGCAAGTAACATATTTCTTAGCTCTTAGCAATGCTTTCTCCACAGAAAAGCTGGGTGTGAGAGAGGACTGTTTCATACAGTGCATGCCAGCAGTTAAAGGGTGAAAACTTGCACCCAGTAATGTTACTGACTCTGATAGTTCCTCTAAAGTGCTGATGGAACATTGATGATACCACAACTTTTGTATGGAGCAATGTCTTGCAAGACCTAAAAATTGCTTCAGTCCTGTAGAAGGCATATGTTCTTTTGTGTGTCATTTTTCCACAAGATACTATTTTGAGCGCTTACAGATGAATGAGAACTTGCCAATGCAGTAGAAGTTACAGTCTTGCAAGGAAGAAAGAATTTAAAATAAAACAAATGGTTGGTGTAGATGATAGGGAGGGGGTACAACTTTTTTTCTTTCCTTTATAGACTTCTCTCATCCTTCCCATTTCCTTGCCATGGGAAGGATCCTAGTGTCACCAAAATGTGATTTCCATCAACAGTTTACTTCAAAAGAAACCCAAAGCAAGCCATAAGTGGAAGGCAGACTGGAGAGGGAAACACTTGGCCAAGCTGGAATCCTGGAGATTTCTTTGAAAGAGAATTCTCTACTTTTATTAATCAGAAGAAATCTAGAACAGAACTTAACATCTACTTCATCTAACTAATTGGGTTAATTCATTTGCACTGCCTACTCATTCCTAGCTCTAGAAACACTAGCTTTTACTCAGGGATTGTTTGCTGACTACTGAAAAGCCAAATCCCCTTTTCTGAGCTCTCTGGTGCACAAACACATTTCCACATGCTGAGAGGAAAGGAGCCATTAAAATATCACAAACCCCCGTGCTGAGTGCAGGTTCGGGAACTTCACAGAATGCAGGCAGCACACTAAGTCAAACGCCTGTAATTTCAGCTCTTTCACCTTCCGTGAACTCACTAAATTGCTTTACCTCTCTGACTAACCTCAGTGCTTTCCCCATCAGAGAAGAGCAAGTATTTCCAGGAAGGGAAAAAGAAAATAATAATAAAATAATATTTTCGTGACTATACAATAAAATAATAACAAAATATTTCAATATCAGTTTGCATTATTTCTTTGGATTTTAATGAGAGACAAACATGGTATTCCTGCCTTGTATTAGCTTATAGAGAAGAAAATCAATGAACATTTTCCCCTTTATAGAAAATGGTGTGGACAGTAACCTAAAAGGGATATGTTTGGGTTGTCAGAAATCCAGAGGCCATCAAAAGGATGGTACATTTACAGGTCCATTGACTCTCCACAGCAGCCACAATATCTTTCAAAGATAGCCTTGGGAGCCAGTCACACCAAACCCAACGTGACTCCAAAGCACTTTATCATCTTTGGGAGTAGCTTCAGTCAAGATATCATAATGAAATGAATGCACTAATTCCATTTATATGCCTGAATGTTTTCATGGCATGTACATTTCAGGATATGAGAAAAGGCTGTCATGCTAAGGGTTGAAAATTAGTCTTGGAAGGCAAAAGAATGTTTATCTCGCAAAAAGTAGTTTTTCTATACTTCAGAAAGCACTGGGATGCTTGTTATGTCTTCTATTTACTGCTTCTCAGATCTCTGCTGCTAGTCATTTCAACACCATTGATGAGTTCAGAACTAGGAGGGGAATAGACAATAATCCAGTGGGAGAAGTATCAAAACTACGTAACAAATCAAGAAGTCTTATAGTGAAAGGACCATGAACTGGATCAGAAAAAATAACTTTCAAAGAAGGTAAAGTTAAAGAGAGGTGAAGAATCCAAGGCCCCTGTTAGAGCTGTACCCAGCTTTCAGTAAATATTTTGCCATGTGAAAAATATCCAGAGAGAAAAATCTTTTGGTACCAATATGAGTAGGGGTAGGTGGAAACAAAGACTTTCTCTCTGCTCTCTGCAAGCCTGGCTCAATTGTCTTTATAACCATGTTCTCAGCACCTGCATTGTGGGATCAAGTTTCTAGGTCCTAACTTAATCCATATTTCCTTCTGCAGAGGATGGATAACTGTCAAACACTAGAGAAATAAGATATTTCAGAAATCAATATCTTAATGCAATGTCTCACAATGTTAGAAGGCTTCTTCTCCATTACATTCTGTTGGCCAAGTTAGTAATGTAGGGTGTGAAGGAGCAACCTCTTCTGTGACTCGTTGCAAGACAATGTAAGATTCTGCTAGGAAGAACTGTACATGTACATTCCTCTTTCCTCCAGCTATATATTTGAAATATTTCTCTCTCATACAGAGAACTTTCTGCAGGTCAAAAAGAAGATAGAAGTAATGCTAAACATAATGAGTCCCTTTCTGTGTGTTCAAAAACATTACATAAGTCTTGCTTGGCCAGGGTTTGAAAACTCTCCTATTCTCAGAAATAACCTCATTGTATTTTCAGAAAAAGAAAAATAGTACACTTATTATACTTGACAAGTATAACACAGGGAGGGAACAATCTCCATCATCTTTCAGAACTGAAACAAACCATTCAGGAAAGCCTGATGCTGCAACTCTGAATACAGAATGGTTTTCTGAATTCCAAATTATTTTACTATGTTGGTGGTAAAACCTGCAAGCTTTGCCCTTTTTGAGCTCTAGTGTGCCAGCAACTTTCTATGTGTCAGAATCTATCTGCATTTTAATAAGAATGGAATTTACTAATATTTAAGGACATGTAGAAAAAAAAAATTCAGGATGAAATATAAAGGACAATGGTCATTCTAAATATATACATAACACATGAAGCAAAACAGGCATTAATCTGCAGCTGTAAGCATGGAGGGCAGTAGGTGTAATATACTCCCAGTTGCACTGAACAAATCTGTAGACAGGCTGAACAGTCTAATTCTTACTTTCATAGTATGTAATACCCCAAAGTTATTTGTTTCGTAGTTCAATGTTGTTTACTATTTTGAGCTAATAGTAATATGCTGGTTTTTAATTATACAGTAAAATTAGAATTTTAAAAGGAGCAGTCAGTGGCTCCTCTTACTTGATTCTTTAAAAAATACTGCTGTATTTTTTTACATACCTATTAGGTATGTACTACCTTTTAGGCATAAGAGAGTGTCGTGACTTTCCCAAGACATCACACATCAATCAAGTAGAATTAGGATTGCAAATCATTTCTATATCCTAATTTAGAGATCTAGGTACTATGTAATTTTGGGACCCTGATAGTCTCATCTTCTCCTATAGGCAAATATCCCTGGCTGGGCCCTGTCTCCCAATTCACTAAGCATTACAACACATCACAGGTATTAAATAGAGCCCTTCCTGTGTGATAGGAGATAAAACCAAGAGTTACAAGAAAAACAAAAGAAAGATAGCCCGAGCTACACCTACAAGGAAAATGTTGTGTGTTGTATTATTGAAATAAAAAATAATGTCAGGGCTTTTTTATAATTCTTTTTAATTGTCTTTGAATTAGAGTATAATCTTGCTTTTATTTTTATTTTATAAATGACAAATTGAACATTTTTTGCAGTTTCAAAATAGTCCTACATTTCGCTTAGATTTTTAAAGAAATGCATTTTCAACAGAAAATCTGTTCTGATGGTATATTTCTGGAGTATGTGAGTTGTGGAGAAAACATTTAGAAACACAGAAAATGTTGGAGGTATCTAGAAACAGAGTAAGAAATTGCTGTTCTGTATCTAGAGAGATGTTTTTCTGTAATATGAGTTGACCCACTACTTGTGCCATCTTTCTGCTCTTCTTGGGCCTCTATGTAATGCATCTGATGAGCCTATTTGAGGAAATAATAGTCTTAATAACAATGATGTTACAGGGTGGGTTTTTTAAGTTTTCACAGTGTGGCAAAGGTGCATCCAGCATAATTTAAAAAGCAACTCCACAGTATATCCTGGCAGAAACTTTAAAGCTCCTACTACAGTCTGTCTGTAGACCTGTCACAGTAATGAGCAGCACCATTGATTAGCAACAACCAGAAGCTCCTTGTTTTAGTAGTTCAATTTTTCATTAATTTGCAACAAGTCTGGAGAAATATATTCATCAATCCACTTAACTGAGAAGATACCTTTATATTCTGTCTCTAGCTGAGAGTTATTTGGGAAAAAATTTCTCCTTTCAAAGACTTTAACCAAAATCTCATTGAACTTCCTTGCAGAATTTAAAAATACTATTCCAAGAGAAACTATTTTCCACAGGGGCAAATTTAATCTATTGTATGCAGCCATATTTCAATGAGAGAAGCAGCTGCTTATTTCATGTCTGAATTAAATGTAAAGAAGTGTTCATTATTCATCTCTAGGAGTCATTTGAAGCCATGTTTTAGCTTTCACCTAGCATATTCCTGAGGCCAGTGACTGGCTTAAATCTGATAAGCTGCGGGAAGAGCAAGAAACCATCTTCAGCTTTTGTTCCTGCTCCCAGAACTGTGGACATGAACCCAGATTCAGAGGAAGTGCCTCCACCGCAGAAGGAGTCTCCATGGGTGTCTGGGGGACCATGGCAGGACATAGGCTCCACAATGTTCCTTAGAGCCTGTGGTGGTACTGTGCATCCTCAAGTACAATTGCCTGGGTGTTGAAATGCATGTAGAAGGGTTCTTGATTATGTCTCAAACTCAATCATTAGACTTGTTATCATTCCATGCTGCTACTAGTCATGAAAGACTACCACCTACTGGTGTTCAAAGAGCCCTAGCTTCAGCCTTGGGCTGCTCTTGCTTCTAAATTAGCTATTACCATTCTGGAAAAGAATTTTCTGTCTTTGAAGGCATTTCTCTGGAAATGTTCTGCTCATTGCCAAGCAGCAAGAAAGAAAATAGGAATTACTAGGAAAAGAACAGAAAAGAAAATGGAAAGCATCACTATACTACATTAAATATATGATGTGCCTACATCCTGAATACTTAATATCACTCTGATAAAACTTATTTCAGAATCATAAAGTTATGGTAAAACTATGAAGTATAAATAAAAAAAAAAAAAGAAGACCAAAAAAGAAGACCATTCCAGCAGATGCATGGAACAGCATTTGTATGAGGGGACACGTTGGGCTTTCAACCTAGATAGGAGGCAACAAGATATATGACAGGGGTCTATAAAATCTTGAATAGTTTGGAGAAGGTGAATAAGAAGTGATTATTCACTATTTCTTATAATACAAAAGCTAAGGGTCAGCCAATCAATCATGAAGTTTAAAACACTCAGTGGAAATACTTTATCACTTAATGCATAAATTATGGAACTTAGTGCTGTAGAGTGTTGTGGAGGTCAGTAGTGTAAATGGGTTCAGAAATAGATTAAACAAATTTATAGAGGAAAGCTCCATTAAACACCATCATCTAGATGCCTGCTCAAGAGGTCCTTAAGTCAGTGACTGCCATAAGAAAGAAGGATATATGAGGAGAAAGAATACTCTGTGCTTCCTTTGCTCTTTTATAAGTTCCTCAGTCCTATGACAAGCTGGAAGCTGTCAGGAATTGAGCTGGATGGTCACAGTAGCTTGGGAGGATTTCTTCTTTTATGTTTACAGTTCTCCCTGTACTGTATGTACTCCTTTTTAAAGGGCAAAGTAAGTTGTATCTTGTATCTGTTGGGAGAGGCAAGTATCTAAGAACACCTAGCAAATGGAAGAAAAATTTCTTCATTTTTCTAAGCTATCAACAAGTTGAATTCAGAATGTCTCTGTATGATTTCCATCTTGGTTAAATAGATCAGACTTTCTTACCAATTTTCTAAGGTAATAGGAATGGTCAATGCATTTAAGACAGAATATACCTTCTCTACTTGCCTTCAGCAAGTTTACTATCCTTAACTATAACTCACCTCATTTCACTCAAAAGATTCATATCATTTAAAGAATATTTTTTAAAAATTAAAATAAAAAATAAGTTTAACTTCAATAGATACTTTCCTTCTTTTGTTTCTTTTGTGGAAAGAGGAAGTAAGTTATCTGTCCATAGCCTTCAGTTATCACGACGTGGGTTTTTTTGTTCAATTATTATTATGCCATGATTGATATCCAAATAGTCTCCTTTGGTCAAAATCTATTCCCATGAAGCTATGCATAACGTTTTCACGGAGACATTTATGGAAGCTTGTGCCTCCTTTACATCTAATTAGATTCCCAATTTCCTTACCTGATTGAATCAAAACAGTTAATTCAAATGGAAAAAGACAAACAGTAACTTGTATAACATTGATTTTGTTGCACATATAAGAGAAAATTTGTCTAGCTGAGAATGTTGGTAATACAGAAATTTTGTACATTGCTTCATTTCATTTCATTACGTATTTCTGTAATGTAGAAATGCTTGAAATTCCTTTGTCACATGAGTACTGTGTCTGGCTCTGGACTCCCCAGACAAGAGAAACATGAACACATTAGAGAGTCCAATGAAGGGATGCAAAGGTGAGTACGGGATCTCTCCAAGGAGGAAAAGCTGAGACAGCTGGAACTGTTCAGCCTGGAGAGGAGCAGGGTCTCAGGAGACATCATCAATGTGTGCAAGTTCCTGAAGGGAGTGTGTAGAAGAGAACTCCAGGTTCTTTTCAATGGCATTCAGTGATAAGATATGACACAGTGGGCATGAATTGAACAAACGTAGGAGGCTTCCTCTGAACATCAGGAAACATTTTTCCACTGTGAGCATGGTCAAGCACTGGCACAGGCTGCCCAGGCAGGTAGTGGAGTCTGCCTCTTTGGATCTATTCAAAGTCATCTTTTAAAGGAGAGAGATGAGTTTTTAACATCAGCCTAGTCCATGTTTTTCTGTTTCCCATACCTGAAAAAAGAGTACCTTGAAATTACACCTGTTGTACCCGAATACCCAGTGTTATAGAGTTCCCTTAACTTCTCTGTAAAGTGATGCACACAGCAGTAAAGGAAACATAAATGAATAATAAAGGTGTGCCTCCTGACACATAAAAGTAATTAGGGTTTTTTAAATCCCTTATTTATTGTCAGATCAATCCATGTATCTCCATGGATTCTATCCATCCAGATCTCTGCCTTTAACACACTATTTTCACCGTTTTCACTGATTGTGACATAAATTTTGGTGAAATATGTTGCTTTCTTAAGCTGAAATATATCAGTTCATGTTAAATGCTGTTTTGAGGGGACTTTTTTTATAGCTGGCCTGTGACATGGTAGACTCTGCTTAATTTGAAATTTTCCAGAATGAAAAACTTTTGAGGCATGAAACTATAAAATGTGACAGACATACAGAGTTCCCTTGTAAAAAACCATTTTCATAAAGAAGCTCAGAAAGTATTTTTTTAATCCCCTGAAGAATAAATCCCATCTGTGGTTTGACAAAGGTTACCACAGACATGGGACTTATCTTTTAGTCAGATCAATTTTTATATCAAGAATTTGCTTTTTATGTGGTTTTTTTTAATAAATTTTTCAGCCTTTGTTTACTGCTTAATCTTTGAGAAGAATAAAGGTCTGTAATTTCAACATTTAATTGGGACTCAAGAACCTTTGCTAATTTCCTGATTTTCACAAAACTTTCCTTTGTGCCTTGCTCTGGCCACATTGCTGACTTCTGTGGGCGCCTGCTCCCCATCTGTAAGACAGGATATGAGGCTTTTTTTTGTCTTGACTTCTGTTGTGAAAGGGCATGTATTATTCTTGTTCTTTACTCAGTGCCAGTAAAGTCTGGTTAGAGCATTGTGTCCAGATTTAGGCAACTACACCTAAAGAAAAATTAAGCTGTTGGAAAATGCATCATGAAAAGTGGAAAAAATTTCTAGAGATACTGAAAATAAACTGTGTCAGAAAGTCTTCAACAAAGAAGTTCTTTAACCTAGGGAGAAACACGGAAGGAATTGTTCTAGTCACCTCATAGTGGACATGATAAAAAATAACAATTGTAAATTTCAGAAAGATTTATTTTAGGTGTTACGAATTAGATTAACTGTTAGGTGTTAAGGACACAACTATAGTGAAGGTCTGGGAAATTTTCCAATGACGGCTGTATAGCTCAGGCTTTTTTTAAAGCCTACTAAGTTAACATTTGTTTTGAATTAAATAACATTACAGGCCATCCATAATCTTATTTATGTATACCAACTAGTCTTACTAGCTAATACAGGTTACTAGAAAATGCTTCTTCACCACTGACTCCTACATTAGAATCTGCTAAACTGTACTGGTAGCTAAATAAGGCCATGCCTGCAAATATCCCCAAGAACACTGAAAAGGGGATGGACAGCTTGTGAAAGGGAATGATGCAGTTTTTTGTCATCCCCAAATTTTATTAGTATAAGCCATAAGTTTAGATACCCAAAACAGGCAATATATTCCTAAAAAGGGTGAGCAGAAAGGGAAATTACCTAATTTGGTTGGCTCGGGGTTTTCTTTTACTTCATATGAAACTAGCAGGTGTTTCACAGATTCTTAGCTGATTTTCCCCAAAACGTACAACTTTGGGCTGTACTTGCAGAAGGCAGACCAGGTCAGAAGGTTGTGTAATTTCTTTGCAGTACAGACCAACCTTTGGAATCATTTCATGAAAAATTGTTCCTGTGCTCATTTATTATTCATTTACCTGCAAAGGAAAGGGCTTAGCCCTTCTTCCCAGCCAGCTGAGCTACTTAAAAGATGTTAATAACTCCTAGGCCTGACCCAAACGCTTCCCACTACCTAGACAAATGGTTAATGACTTATTCCACAGTTGGCTAAAGCTTAAGACTTTAATATGCTATAAAGCACACAAGGAGATGCTACATAATGGAAACCTGTAGCAAGCTTTTACATGTGTACACCTCATATTCCATATATGTACACATATACATACACATATTTCATTTCCTGTGGGCCTGTACTCTTGCCAGCACAAAGATGCTCTAATTAGAATGGACTTTCCAAATATCACCACAGGGAAGGCAATGTTCAATCCCACAACACTGTGACTACCAGAGTTTCAGTGCTGATTTCCAGGGCAGCTAGGTCATACCTCAGGAAACATTTTGTATGTGAGAATTTTCTCTCTGAGCACCAATTTGCATAACAGTCTTTTTAGTCCTGTTTGTCCACCTGTCGTTTATAAATATCAGCAGAACATAAAGATATCAGCAGTTAACTGAAGAGACAAACTCCTCATTAATTTAGTGTTATTTTTTAATAACACAGTCCTCTGTTAAAAATGTGACTAAATTTTCTGGGGACTTAAAATCCAGAGAAGTCTCTCCTACAAAACAAATCTAAAATAGATCACCTAAGCCATAATAATTTTACACCAATCATTAAATAAAATATTTCTACATTTAATGAGAGTCAAAAGAGGCTAATGGCACATGTACCACAAACCAGTGTCCATGCTAGTCATGACTCTGAGAATATTCCTTAAATTGAAACTACCTGCATTTTTCATTTAAACAAAAAAAAATATAAAATTCAACAGATGAGCTGCAATCGGCATATCAAGGGGGTGATCTCCTCAATCGTACCTCAGCCACTATCACAGCACAGAGAACTCTGCTGTGCTTTTCCCCACACTTCTCTCCCTGTAAGGCTTTCCATACTGCACACGGTAATCCCCTTCAACTCACACCCCCACTGAGTTCATCGCAGATCACAGCTAAACTATAAACTAGTCCATAGTGAGTAGTCCAGAATAGCTCCTCACCTGCAAATAATTACATTTTTCTGCATGAAACATGGAATAATTTTGCTAGGAGCTGAATATGTTTCAGGGAGAAACAAAGAAACAAAACTCTTTCAATAAATGAAAGATATCTTTTTTTTTTTTTTTTTTTTTTTTTTTTTTTACAATACCAGCAAAATGTGTTTTCAGATCTTTGTGGGCAGAGTTGCAAAAAAATTTGGCTTAGTGATTTGAGACCTCCTACAGGGGATATTTAATTTTAAAACAGAAGAATCAAATCTCTCAGCTCATGGATTTTGTTGGCATAAGCTTTAGAAAATGAGTTTGTCCAAGAAAACTGTGTTATGTATGTGTGGAACAGAGGAGGAAAGGCTCAGAGGGAGGTTAGATGATACTTATGCCTGTTGTTAATGGAAATCAGTCTCAATTCCAGTTTTCTATGCTCACAAAAAGATTTCTTTTGAAATTATCTCAGTTAACTGTTCTTCAGCGTTTATGGAAAAAAACAGCAATTCCCCTATTTTGTTTGAAACAGAGGGAGATGAGGTGAATTGTAAGAGCACTCTATATATCAACAGCATTAAAAAAGTTTAAGTAGAGCAGTTATCCTTAAACATAGTCTCATATTTCCTTACAACACAGTAACCAGTGGGGCTTTTTGATTCCTTGTAACGGGTAGAGAGAATATTTTGCATATGAACATGCCACTAGACATATTATAGCTTGAGCCTGCATCATGCTAAAATGTCTTCTGAGAAGTGCTCAGCATTGTCAGCTGGTATTGAAAACACCCTGATTCTAGCTGCCTTAGTGATTCTCAAGAGGGAACTCAGCACCTTTCTGGATGACTGGGTTAGACAGCTATTAGTGGAGGCCTGTCACGGATGGAGTGATTGACTTCACTAGTTAGAGTGAAGTAGTGAAATATTTATTAAGGTGAAACAATGATTTAACAAAATCTGCAATAAGTGTAATAAAACCAGTAGTAAATGTGATAGTGTTTTACGAGATTCGACGTCAGGGTACACTCTATCATTTACTGCATAGAGGACAGGGTCAGACAAGCTGTCGTGGACACCCTCCCGTTGAATCACGAGGTTCAGAAAGACCCCTTTGCTTTCTAAACTCCTTCTCAGAGAGGAGTCTGGGTGTGGCTGGATCCAATCCTAGCCCCAGACTTGGTCAATAGTTTATGTCTAAAGGATTACACATGCACAATCAATCCTTTATATCACTTAGCTATGATTTCAAAGTTTAGCATGCTATTAGTCACTTACCAAGAATCTGTTGCGGCAAGGAATCTCTCAGCCTTGGGGAGCAGAACCTTAAGCAAGCATCCTCACAAAAGGGGAGATCCTGGTGTGCAGCCCACTGCCATACAGGAGAGCTCAAAGGGCTCTTGGGCTGTCCACTATTTATACAGTAAGATAATTGACCTATAGTCATATTCTCATGAGAATAAAATTTCTAGGTCCCCACTCCAGACAGTATTTTGGCTATGCTACCAGCCATCCCCCAAAGTCCAGATACAAGTTATCCCAGCTGCTGTTGTGGTGGCCATGGTCGCTAAGGCCCGAGCAGGAGCCAGGGGGGTTAAGAGGGGGGGGAACAGGGAGAGCACAACACCACAAGGCTGCTGTGTAATCATATTTGACTTACTCAGAGGGCCTAGAGAATTTTTTTGTGTGTGTGCATGTGAAATATTCAGAATTAGAGATATAAACTGAGAAAGCTGTTGTTTCTTGTTCAAATTTAGAGGAACCTGGAACATACGCACCCTATTTAAATGTGAAACATGCATAGTTTAAAGCTAGAGGAAATAAAATTTCCTTACGTAATCTTTTGTACATCATCCCAGCAAAATAGTCTATCCATGAAAAAGAAAAATTAAATTATAATAAAAAACACTTATGTCTGTAGACAGTACTATTAAATCATTCTGACTAGCTCTAGAAAACATTGTTTCTGGTTTTCTTAATTTAATCATTTTAGGATTGAGCAGTGTTGTATATGTATTTCTATTCAGAGTGCTCTAAATGAGACAAGAGTATTTTGTTCCAACTGAAATTTATCAACTTCCAAGAAACAGTTCTGTCACCCAACTGTTTCTGATCATGTGTGACTTGAGGGACGACCTAAACAAAATGTAAAGCTAGCACACAGAACTATGAATATAAATACCAAGATTTTGATAGCATTATATGTTGCCAGTGTCCCATTAGTATAATTTGAACTAGAACTTTTAAGCAAAATATGTTATGAGTTGAAGATGACTAATCTACTTAAAAAAATTATGAAAGAAATAATATCAAGCCCCGTAACAACTAGGTTTTGCTGAAGACCTTTAAAACCATGCCTATGACTGCAGATTAAAGATAATAGAAGTATAAACAGTTGCAGTTAGTTTGTGTCTTCAGTCATAATATTCCAAAATAAATGCACAGATAACAGAATGGCAAACAGAAGAAATAGAGAGAAGAATTACAGAGGGACAGATAATCACAGGTAGGGATCACAAACCAATTGTTAGAAGATTAATTAGTTGAGACCTGGGTATCACACAAAGCATAAGAATAATCATTGTATGACATGATTTGTACACAATCCAGTCCTGTTCCTAGCACATTCTACATAGAAAATATGCTGGAACATATTTTAGAGCTTTCAATAAGTTGTTATCATATCAAAAATAATAGCAAAAATAGCTGCTAGGAAAAATAAAGAAAATTCAGCAGCATAAGAGACAAAAAAAGTATTTAGAAAAAGGTTGTTTGGGTTTTTTTTTTTTTTAAATGGAGGTAGGTACCGTTGATGAAATGCAGAAGAGAGGCAAGAGAAGTTTGCTCCAGATGGCAGGAACTGCAAAGAAGCTTGTCCACCCACAGTGTTATACTTCATGAGGGAGCAGACTGGAGATACATTACAGAATCTGAGGAGGGAGTTGAACAAGATTAGGAGATATAAGGTCTATTAAGAGTTCAAATCAAGTCTATGAGAGTTTCAAGTTCCAGGAAGGAAACTACACTCAATCTCATAATGCATGGGAAATGATGGCCCTACTTAAGGGTTCTCTTAAACTGATGAGGGAGGTTTCAGATGAACACAAAGACTGGACAAAATGCATCTTTCAAAGTTGCTACTAATAGGCAGGGTAGAGAGGGATGGCCAGCATTGTAGGAAGGATGGCACAGAGGTTGGCTTACTGAAGAGACAAGCACTAGAAATCTGATGGGGATGCTGTATCTTCATGCATTCCTTTTGCTATTTCGCTAAGTGCAACTCGTGTTTTCTGGGAATTTGCTTATATCCTGTTATGAACACAGAAAGGATCTGTTTTCTTGGCTTGAAAAGGTTGTGCTGCTTTGAGAGAATGGGAAATACAGCGTGTCTATGCCTAATAAAAAGATATATAAAACTGAGCTGTCACTGTACATACTAACACAATATAATTAAATTCACTGGCCTTAAAAAGTTTAATATCTTCATGAAGATTATCAGCATACTGTTTTTCATTAAAAAAAAAACAAATTCATTTCACACAAACTGTCTCTCTTTGCATACTTTAAATCTTTTCTCAATGAACAACAATGTATTAGAAACATGACAGAAAAGCCATAAATCTGAATGTGATGTGCTTTAAAATCTGCTAGACTGATTGCAAATCATAAAAATGTTCAGTCAACTATGTTTCAGCAAGTCACAATTCCTTTTAAAAGCCATTGATGATTTAATAAGAGAGCCATATGGCTCTTCTCTTGTTGATTTAAACTCAGCTACAGGCTTCTTGAAGAAGATTATTTGTGAAGAGAACCTATCATGCTCAAATGTCACACAGCTAATTCATCCCCCTCCCCCAATCTGTTTATAAAGACAGATGGCAATATGTTGGATTGTCATAAAAATGTGGACTGCAGTTTAATAACCATATCTAGACATTTGCTTGGAAGCTCGACTATTTCAGAACTATTTATCCAGGTTCCGCACAGCATCACATGTCACTCTTCTGTTCTCCTGCCGGTGACCTAGGGGCAGCTATTGAAAATGGTATTCTAAATATATTGAAAGGAAATACACCCCTGATAGCTCAGCTAGT
>BJBW01010312.1:186115-199728 GCA_004320125.1 Scolopax mira
AAAAAAAAAAAGGAAGGAAAAAGAAAAATAAAAAAATAAGACAGGAAAATTGTTAGATATTCAAGTGACTTGAAATAATATTTTGAGTTTTTAATTAGCTTTTCTGTGGTGCTTAGATCACCATTAATTTAATATGCTTCAAACCCAGGAATTTAAAGGCTAATTTCAGCATATCAATACAGTTCAAATACGAGAGCCAAAACAATTCCTAAATCAAGACCATTTTAAATGAGAAACATTTTTCTGCACATTGACCTTTCTGAAAACGGAAAGAGCTGCTTTGACTGTAGTGCTGCAAATTCTGACTGCTCCTTATATGAACAAATAGAACCTGGGAAAAAAATGACAGTTGACTCTCTCTGCCTTCATGAATGGGCCCCAGAAATAATTTCACATGGAATTAACTTTTATGCATGTTACCACCACTGAAAGCACTGCAGTTACATTTTTACTTAAGCAGCATGGAAAAAAATGTAATAGGTGTTAGAGGAATGTAAGAAGAATGGAATGGTAGAAGAGGGAAGGCACTACAGAGTCAGTAGGCGTATGAATTACATATGAATTTTTGCCTCTCTTCAGTAAATAATTTACTGTGTCACCATATGTAAATTGCTGATGATGAAATGAACCACAGAAAAGCTCCTAGTGGAACACTTCTGTCCTACCAAGGCCTTTAAAATAACTTGTCACAAATTAAAGTGTGATTTTATGTATCCAGGTTTGAAAAATTTAACTAGTTTGGGTAATCAGAAGCCTTGCAATTGACATTCTACTATGCAAAGTTTAAATAAATAATTAAATTAATGCCATATATTCTGACTCCATTTGTTAGGTACGCTGCTTTTTTACCCATTTGTCCTTTCACAATAAAAGTTCTCAGCAAAATCACTTTGGTTTTCCATATTCTGCATTGCAACCTACATAATATTCATGCTTTACGTAGTACAACATGGTCTAACTTGCTGCTCTTGCAATTGTGTGTTGTATGAAAGAGAGGAAGAGGCCTTGTATAAATAATATGAGAAGTTAAAAGTTTGAAAACTGTATCTTGTAACAATGGTGGGATACAAGTGCTGTGGGGCCACTTTTGGTAAACAGAGCTCATGCTGGGGGACAAAACAAACCCCAGGAGTGAGATGCCCCATGCCAATGCTCGCATCATGGGTCCTGTTACAAATGTGTGTAAGGAATCGGATCATGGGGCATCCTTGCAGACTCCTGACAGAACCACCTAAGGTGGTAGGGCTCTGCCGAAAGCATAGTTCAGTAAATCTCTTTATATCTAAGCATAAACACGTTCAATTCACCTCAAGGGGTACAATAGAAATACCCCAACATTGCATTTAATGAAAAAAATAAACTTAATACTCAAAATTTACACACAAAAACCCCCAAAACATTGAGGGTTGAAGCAGTTGAAACTTGGTTTTCAAGCAAAATTCTTCACCTTTTATGCCACATGCAAGTTTTTCTTGCCCGGAACATGAAATAAGAGCACAAGAAACAGAAAAAGTTATACTGGCAATGACCTTAATGGATTGTGTCTGTCGATTCTGTAAGTTAATTTTCAATGACACTTATTATTTCAATTAGAAGTAATATTTGTATGTGCGCTTATTTAGCTTTAGCCTAGCATTTCTAGAGCATTTCAAAGCTTACGCTCTTTTTTCCTCCAGATAAAGTAACAATGTCAATAAGTCTTCTACCTTCTGTACACCTTCGTGTCTGTATTGTCAAATGGAAAGGAATATTTTCCTCCCTCAAATAGTATATGTCTACCCAGCTTCTGTCAGGCATACTGTGACTTTTCCACACAAATATTTTATTATATCTCCATCCTCCAGTTACCATTCTTGTAGGTAGGAGAGGTATTAACTTTACTAATTGCTGATGTTGGTATATCCCTGAAATGTATAGCTGGCCATACTAGTTTTCACTAGTGATCATCAATATATAAGTTTTTGATGTATTTTTATTCTTATTGCAGTACAGATTAAATAGAGAATTAAAATTATTGTGTGGAGTGTGGGGTTTTTTTGGTAACACCACTTGTAGATCTATGATCTATGACAGCAATGTACTTCACAACTTTATAATAAATTAAATTCACTAATTAAAATAAAACCTTGTTTTAAGCACTGTTTTGTTTCAAAAAAAAAAAAAAAAGGAATATCTATGAGGCAAATCCTAAACCAGAAACTGATAGGAGGAACACCAATCTGTTCTGCAAAAACAAAAGAAAAAACAAAGTGGTTGAACATTTGAATGTAACCTCATGTAGTGTTTAAAAGGTTAAAAACAAAAGCATTGCTTTTGTCATCATTGTCACTCCATGCTAGCTTTTCTTGAAGGGTTAAAGAATGGAAAAATATGTAATACCAGAAGCAATATTCACAGTTTTTTTAACCTTCAGAAATAGATGTGACATTTTGTCAAGTATGTTGCACTTTCTTTTGATTGTGAGATTTTATCTTTTGAAAAATTCATCTATATTAATTCAGGTGTAAATTCAGTGAATGATCTCTTGGGTTAGGGTTTAATCCACTAGAGTTCTGCAATGACTACGTTTAATGGAAAGGTGATGCTGGATGGCAGATCTGACCTCCTCAGTTATTTTGTGCATTTCCAAAGGGTGTTAGAACACAGATTGTATTCTTCCATACTAATTTTAAAAAAACTTCGGTCTAGGCTTTTCAGCAAAGTTATAATTCCGCATTCCATGTTGGAGATTTGACAGGCCCAATGTCATAAAATTTATGACTATTCCTATCAAATGCAACTAGCCAAGGGGGAGTCTAAAGGTAGTTATTCTGAAAGACAATGAAACACACAAAAGCAATTGGGATTCAACCTGTGCCATTATTCTTTGACTCAATACTGAAAAATTTCCCAAAAGGGAAAATGCTCAAAATCTTTAGTGATGTCATTTCTAGCCTTGATATATTTTATCCTTTATCCTTATAAAAGTCACTACAGATCTATGACAAAAGCATTCTTCTCTTTACCTCTGAAAAAGTTCCTCTCTGAGTATGAACGTGTGTCATTTCAGAGTAAATGGCCTGGGGCAGTTTATTCTTCCTCATTCATGATTTATTAGTGTTAAAGTGTGACATTTTCCACTTCTATGGTGTGAAGGGGGCTTTCAAAAATTATTCTGCTTTCAAAATTCTGAAATCTCTTATTGTATGTAGGTTTCCTTGTTGTGATTATCTTATTGTGTTGTTATTCATCACAGCAGATGTATACTGACTGCATGTGCATTTCATTCCCATCTAAGCTCTGTCACATTTTCTCACAAATGGGCAGGCCAGGAGCATGCACATACTTATTTATTACACCTCAGCTGGTGGGAAGCAACTTAATGAATTGCTGTAGCAAAACTGTACATGTGAAGCCTTAAGTACTTTAATGATATAATGAGTTAAAACAGTTTAATCTTTTCTGATCACCTCCTCTCAGAATAACTTTTAGAAACATAACTTTTTCTTTGGTTTTGTTTTACTAGAATTTTTTGGGATTGCAGACATTTGAAGGCCTAAATCATGTTTAAGCTGCTTGTTCACTATTCTCCAGTCGTGCTTCATTCTGGGATTCATAACAATAGATTCATTGCACCTATGGCCTTCATTTTCTGCACCTGAGTAAAACTATTTCAGAAGTTTCCACAAGCTAGATAGGATTTTGATATAATTAACAAATAATCACACTTAGACATCTCTCTTTTGTTTTTGTTTAATTGTTTACCAGCACAAGTGATCTCCAGTACCTTTACTGTGGTTGTTTACAACCCCAAATCTCATTCAGTAGGGCTATTTCCTCAATATTAGCTGTGCAATGCAGTTTAGAAGAAACCACAGAGGAAAACAGAATGAAAGGCTGGTGACCACAGATCAAAAAATAATACTATGATATTGGAGGAGGAAGGATTGTTTTTTCTCTTACCTTCCCCTTTTGGCAGCCTCAATTTTTAATGATATTTTTCTTTCTTAAATAGAAATAAAAGCAAATTTACACATCCAAGTCAAGTATGCTATTATGAAGTTGATTTTTATAATGTTTTCTCAAGCCTGACAAGCAGAGGTAGTGCATCTTTTTAGAAATAAGGTTCTAAAAGGAAAAACACATGTGTTCCTTTATGACAGATGTCACTGACATTGCTGCGTGGGAAGCACCTTAGGAGAAATAGAACCATTAGAGAAATGGTAAGGTTAATAATAGCTTTTATTTTGTTTCCCTAAAGAATATCTGACAGAAAAAAAGAAGAGGAGAATTCTTAAAACCCCTCACAGAAACAGCCTTAGAGGAAAGAAATAAGAAGTCTCAAGTTTTTGGATTAATCTATGCTAGCTGAATTTATGCAGATAATTTTGAAAAGGGCTAAAAATAGCTTATAATTTTCTGTTGTGGGAGCATAGCTTAAAACGTTGCATCAATAGCAGAATATTGGTATTTTATAGCATACATAAGCCTTTGTTAGAGTTCCAGATACTGCATAAACACAGTACATCTTGATCAGAAGATACCAATTATGCAAGGGGCTCGTTTAGGTTTGATTCTGATCAGTAACCATAAGTCAGTCAAAAATACAAAGACGGATTGTATGACATAATGAAAGAGCTCACAATTCTCAGCATGAGAAAACAAGAGTGAATAGCTGGAAAAACAGCAAGGTACAAACAGATGAGTAACAAGAGTTATGACATAATGTTTAGTGGGTACAGTTGCAACTAGAGTTGATTCACTCTTCAAAGAGCGGAGGCATGTTTCAAGTGATGTCTTACAGCTCCTGTCCTGAACCTGATGCTACTCAGTATTTCCATTAGTGGTTTGGCTGATGGAGAAAAGGTCTGCTACATTTTCAGGTGGTACCAAGACAGGAACTTATGTCTTTTACAACACAAGAATACCGAATGACCTTGACATATAAAAGAAATGAGGAACAGCTTGTATGAAGCAGGTAGAAATAATGCGCTGCACTGCCAGGCAGTGAGTGCTGCAGAAAATAACTAGTAGTTACTAACAGTTACCTGTTGCGCTTGAGTGAACAGCACCATGTCCTTGCAAAGCAGCTGAATATCATACAAAGACACCTGTAGAAACCAGTAAACATATACACCATGGGAAATCATTTGTGCAGTCTACTTAACAATGGTAAGTTTTCAGAAATTAAAATGTTCAGAGACCTCAAACAGATGTGTTCTGAGAAAAGGCTGAGGGAACTGTGGTTGCTGAGTTTGTAGGAGGGAAGCTGATTCTTCTCAGTGGGTACTAGATTTAAAACAAAAATGAAGGCTTGAATTTGAAGGGACATAGAGATCCAAGACCAAGAAGGGCCTTTTAAGAACAGTAGAGATATGGAGTAAGTGGCTTAAAATCATATATATTGGCACTCTTGGATGCTTTAAAATGCTTTTTCTTGTACCAATATACTTAGTCTTTGCAATATAAACTGGAATTTTTATGTTTGTTTCAGGGACTTGTGTGTGTTCAAAGTTCATATGTGTAGATTCTTTCTACTAACAAATATTTAAAATACAAACCTTTTAGTAAGAATTTGTTCATTTTCATTAACAAACTGGATGAAGGAATAGAGTGTACCTCAGGAAGTTTGCTGATGATATAAAACTGGAAAGAGTGGCTGACACACCAGAAGTCTGCCATGATGCAGAGGGACCTGGATACATTAGAGAGCTGTATGGAGAGAAACCTGATGAAATTCAACAAGGTCAAATGTAGGGTCCTGCACCTTGGGAGGAATAATCCCATACTCTACCAGTTAGGGGGTAACCTGCCAAGAGACACCTGGGAGTCCCGATGATCAAGTTGACAAGGAATCAACAATGTGTCCTTGTGGCCAAGAAGGCCAATGGTCTCCTGGTGTACATTAAAAAGAGCATGGCTAGCAGGTCAAGGGAGGTCATCCTCCCCCTCTACTCTTCCCTGGTGAGGCCGCATCTGGAGCACTGTGTCCAGTTCTGGGGTTCCCAGTTCAAGAAGGACAGGAAGCTACTAGAAAGAGTCCAGCAGAGGCTACAAAGACAATCAAGGGAATGGAGCACCTCCCTTATGAAGAAAGGCTGAGAGACCTGAGTCTGTTCAGCCTGGAGAAGGCTGAGAGGGCACCTCATTAATTTTTATAAATATCTAAAGGGAGGGTACCAAGAGGATGGGATCAGGCTCTTCTCAGTGCCTAGTGACAGGACAAGAGTCAACAAGCACAAGCTAGAATGCAGGAAATTACATCTCACCATATGGAAAAACTTTATTCTGAGGGTGGCAGAGCACTGGAACTGGCTGCCCAATTTGCAGAGTCTCCTTCTCTGGAGGTGCTCAAACCCCACCTGGATGCTTTCCTGTCCAGCCTGTTCTAGGTGAAACTGCTTTGGCAGGGGGATTGGACTAGGTTATCTCCAAAGGTCTCCTCCAACATCTACCATTCAGTGATTCTGTGATTCAGATCCTTAGTCATTCTTTCAATGTAGATCAGTTAAAATTTGAGAGCCATTAACTTGCACAAAATATGTTAGGCAGAAAGGTCTTTTTATTTTTCTGATTTTAGTTTATTATGCACTTAATTCTGGCCTGTAATGTATAAGTTTACTGCAATCACAGTGTCCTTAAATTATCATTACAAGACAATTAGAGTTCACTTTTCCACACCTGTAAATTATCATTATTCATGTGAGTAGATTGTACAGCACATGAATGCGAATAATCCCTGAGTTAATAAAATTATGAATCATAATGTAATAACTAAAATTAAAGGTAAGAAATATGTCAATAGGTTGCAGTAATTGAGATGCTGATCTTTGGTTTTAGTACTGAATAACTACATTATAATTACTGTGCCTTGTAATAAAAATTTTATTCATGGTTCTCTATACATTCTACTCCCTTTTTCTTCCTAGTTTTTGAAGCATTTAAAAGTTTCTACATTTACTGAGACAAAGCAGACATTGTAAATTGCATGTATGATGAAATAATACTAAGTATTTGGGAACCATTTATTCTATAACTAACTATTGTTCTATATTGGTTCTATTGGGAACCAATGGTTCTATAATCCATTGAATGGATAAAATCTTTTCACAGGCTTCATGAGATGTTGGAGAAGGCCCTTAGGTGTCCTTGCTTGCTTCTGCAGTTCCTTCAGCAACTGAACCAAGCAGTAACTTATGGAGTAAGAGCTTTCTTCTTACGCAACTCAAACTGTCCTTGAAAGACACTTCTACTATTTTTGGAATAAGGTGACTGTTACTTGGGAAATTAAAAATCAATCTGTATGTAGCTGACCCTCTGCCGGCTGCTTCACTTTCTTTGACCATCTTGCTGAAATTATAGTTTAAAAGAACAGCCAGATAATTTCCATCTTAAAAAAGTTAATTAAAAAAAAAAATCTAAAAAGCTATACAGTATTGAACCATTTTTCTTAGCTGTATCAAAAATTCTTACTGCTGGCAAATAGCATTCTCAGCAATAAGAAAAATAACTAACTTCAAATTATTGGTATTATTCTCCTATTTAAAAAAAAAAATAATTGCCTTACTCTCATAATTTCTCTGTGTGTCAAAGGATTCCTTATGTTACAAGTTGGAAAAAAAAAATCATCCAACCTGTTGCTTGGAGAGTACTCTTATTCAGAATTAAATCTGAAAATACAAACTGGGCCATAGAATTGTCATTAAAAAGCAAATGGTACTATTCAGAAGTTTTAATGAGGAAAAAACTAAATATAAACTCCACTATTTTTGGAGTTTTGTACAAAAATCTCTCCAAGTGCTTTGGAAAATGAAAGCTAAACACCAAAGTCTGTTTCCTGTTGCTGGGTTTCTTCTCACTCTGCTTTTAACATTACCATATGTGTAAAAGCAGCAGAAATTGGCTTTTGACCTTTTAGGTACTTATAGCCAGTTAGACAGTGATATTCCAAAAGCTAAAAAAAATTGCTTCTCTTAGTTCTCCAGGATAGTTTTGTGATTTTGTGCACTCACAGAATCCAAAGAGAGCCATCTTTTGTAGCTCTGAGGCTATAATGCTTAAACAAACAGCTTGAAGTACTGATGTGTACAGACAGCCTTTTTCCCACGGTCAGGACGACAGACTTTTTGTGGACTTCACTTCCTGTTAGTAGGAATATGAAGCTTTGATCAAACATCTAGAAAATCTATTACATTATTAATGCTTCCACAAAAGAATCTTTTATCTCAGCTACCTAAAATACTAACTATATTGTTGACAGAAGCACAGAATAACAGAATGATTGAGGCTGGAAGGACCACTGGAGATTGTTTGGTCCAACCCCCCTGCTCCAGCAGGGCAATATGGAGCCAGTTGTCCAAAACTATGTCCAGATGGCTTTTTAGTATCTCCAGTGAGGGAGACTTCACCACCTCTCTGGGCAACCTGTGCCAGATCTTGATTGCTGTCACATTGAAAAAGTGTTTCCTGAAGTTCAGAGGGAACCTCCTGTGAGATTCTGGTCCTGTCTGAACCTGACATCCCTAAAAAGTGCCTGGCTTTGTCCTCTTTGCACATTCCCTTCAGACATTTATAGACATTCATAAGGTCCATCCTGACACTTCCACTGCCCAGGCTGAACAGTCTCTCTCCATTTCTGTCTTGTATGAAGGAGCAGAGCACTGGGCACAGTACTCCAGGTGTGAGTTCATCTGTACTGAATAGAGGAGTAGGATCACCTTCCTCAGCCTAACGCAGCCCAAGATGCCAGTTGCCTTACTTTTTATTATGTAGTGGGATCTGAATACTGTACTAAAATTTAATGCCACATTTATTCATGTTAACTCCCCAGAGTAACTGAAGCAACTAACTTAGTAGTTGAAATAACTATTCTGGTATTCCTCTTTTTTATAATACAGAATTATTTCCCAGATGTTTAACCTATTGTAATAACTAGACTGATGATTCTACCCTCCATCTCAAAGTTCTAAGGTCAGCATGACCTTTGATTTTACCCATCAAAGAAAATAAATGCTCTACTTCTCTTCAATTTAGAATTTCTAACAAGCACAGCTTCTCATACATCTGAATTGGCACTGATTTTACTTGCTTCTGAAGACACACTGAGGTGTAAAATGAAATCTCTCACTAGGTCCATTAAAATCTTCAAGCAGTACAAGTATATTTTGGCCACTCCTCCAAGGACCAACAGACCTAGTGCTGAATCCAACCTAGATATTTTAGAACCAAAGAAAAAAATGTAAACTTTAGTGCAGAATAAAATAATAATTTATTTTTAATATATATTACCAACTGGTTATTAAGAGGTAATTAGTATCCTAGTTTGCAAAAACCAATTATATTCAGGAGATGCTGACATTTTTTGGAGTCAGCTAATATCAAAGACTACAGAGCAAGTGCAAGTGTGCTAAGTTTTTTTGTAGAATTATTTGGTTCAATGCGAAAGTCTGACGAAACCTTTGCCCTGGGAAAGTCCTAATTTACCAAAGTTCTATTTAGATATCTTATAGGAATAGACAGCATACCACAGAGTACTAAAAAGAGTGTCTGTTAAGTTATATGCTACCCACTCTACTCACCATGATTTGCTTCAATAAAAAATAATTAACAGTTAGAGCTCAGGGGTACTTCTTTGGATTATTCAGACACTTTTTTTGTGTTGATGGAGAAATGGCATCAAGCTGTGCTAGGGGAGGTTTAGACTGGATATTAGGAAAAAAAATCTTTACCAAAACGGTTATAAAGTTTTGGAACAGGCTGGCCAGGGAAGTGGTTGAATCACCATCCCTGGAGATAACTTAAAAGATTTGTATATATTGTGCTTAGGGACATGGTTTATTGGTAAGTTTTGGCAGTTTGATTTACAGTTGGACTTGATGATCTCAAAGGTTCCTTCAAACTTAGAGGATTCTATGATTCTATGTTTCTATGAAAGATTAAAATGGCTGAACCACATAATCTCCAGTGTTTGAAGTGGTTTGCCAGTAACCAGTTAAGAAATCTCCACTTGCACACAGAATTTCTCACATTTCTCACAGAATCATTTGTATTTGCGGGCAACTATATTCTATCAATTCTACAAAATTAGGCTGACTGAAAAGTCATAACCACTTTCAGGAGGAAGATGACAAACCATCCAGCTTGTGCTGAAGGAGGTGACAAACCACGGTGTGTTGCAGTTACTCCTGATACCCTTTGAGTTCCTGGCTCAGCCAGGGTGTGTGCTCCTGTTCACCAAGAAGATATTGCTAATTAGCTGTATTTTTGCCTCTGTGAAAGTAGGTGTTTTGAGCTTGAAATTACAGCCTGGGTTTGAGTATATTGACATAATACCAAGACTGAATAACACCTGAGAGTCTGCAGTACACGAGAAAATAGTAGGGCAGCACAAGTCCACAAGAATTGGACTGATGTCACCTAAAGCTTCAGAAATAACAAGAAAGTACTTTTCTGGGGATTTCCTTTGTCAGATATATAATAATATCTAAGGTTTTAGATATAGACAAATAGATTCATTAAATTGAATTTTTACTAGCTAAAAGAATACACAGCAGTAGAGTTAAAGTAATTAATTTAAAAAAAATTCTATCGCTGTTATCTACAGGAACATCTCAGAGTAGCTTCTTTAAAGCACATGCATGTTGTGCCAGCTGAAACATTGGATGCTAGACTGGACAATGCCCAATTTTGCTGAACAGGAAAATTATCCACATAGACACAAAAGAGATGGTCTAATGTTCCTTAATATCTGTGCCTTCCCTGGTTCTAATACATAAACATACATTTCTTCTCTTAAAATTAATAGCACGTATTTAATAGGTTTATATATATTAAATCCTAGTACATGTATTACATTTATTTAAGTTAAAAATTATGATTTAAATTTACATTGTGACCCTGGATGCAAGTCAGAGTTCACCGAAGCCCACAGGACCACCTACAGATTTTAATAGATATGTGTGAGGTCTGGAGAGATTATGCAAGCAGATGTTTTTTAGATTCAACTTAAAATGTGTTTTATGGAGAAGACTAAATAGACTTCATGTGGGATGAAATTAAAAGAGTTATAAAGCAGAAGTTAAGATCCATGGGGACCATTGTAACAATGTTCTGTTAAAAGTACTTCATCAGCATACAAAAAACTACACACGGAATCATTCTGGGTTTGATTTTAAAGCACAGAGATGTTTTATTTTCCATTACATGTTTTAACACTTTCCTATCAGTATTTAAATGTTATCTATATCACTAACTGGTTATGGGGCCGTTTTTCATCACAAGTTAGGTCAAACCCTGAGCAATGAAGTGGTTCTATGCAATTTTGTCAGCCTTAAGAACTGGACTAGGTGAAAGCATTTCTTAATTTGTCTGTTGTCTCAGTTCCCTACAGAAATTAACTTAAGTGGGGGCTCACTGATGAAAAAAAAAAGAGTGGTTTAGTCTCAGTATTGTATGGCTGCACAAAAACTGCTCCTGTCACAACAACATTGTGTTCAGAATCAATTCCATATTGTACTTTCCAGAGAAGAAAATGCTTCCATTAAAGGAAAAATTAGAAATCTTAAACATTTTCACATATGCAGAGAACAAAGAAAAATAGGATATAGAAATAGCAATGAAAGTAGTAAGACTAAGGACAAGACTAAGATTAGGATCATTTAGTGTCCACTATATAAGGCAGCATCTTTGGGTTTCAGATTCAGCAATTTCTCAAATTTATGACCAATTGTAAAAATCTATTGGTTTTATACATCAGTTGGTGCTTCTCTAAACCATAACATTGTCACTCTTTTATTTTTTTTTTTTTTAACAAAGCATTTAAAACTTCTGCTTCTCAGCTCTGAAGTTCTCATTAAAAAGAGTGTCATCAGGAATCCATATCTGTGAGAGGCTTTCAAGGCTGGGAGTATCAATCTCATATATGCAGACAACATAGGGCTGCATTTAATTGAGGTAATAATAACGTTACTAACAGCAGTACCAGCACTGGGAAGAAAAGTTCTCCCCAGATGTGGAGAAGGTGCAACCAGGGGAGAAAAAAGCACATGCAACTGAAAAAAATAAAACAATTCAGCTTATGTATTTATTAACCATACATGGAAAGCCCATGTGATTACAGACATGCCTTGGAAATGGAAGATCATTTGATCTTAATGCTACTAGATGCAAATGGAAGTTCACTAAAGGCTAGTAAGTGTAAAGACAACATGTGACAGCAAAGATAGGGAATAAAAAGTGCTCTGTTCCAGGATTACTCTTTCAAGAAGTGTCTTTTAATATGAAGTTAATGGAAAAAAAATCGGTACATTTTCTGGGTTCTTAAAATTCTGAATTAATTTATTGTAATTTTTAAAACTTTAAAAAACGCAATTAGAAGCAGAGATCTGTTTATGTTAAAGATCACATTAAAAACAAATCTTGCTCCAGCAACAAATTCAAGCTTACACACATGAAAATGCAGCAGCTCAGATACAACAATTTTCCCTGAGGACTGAATGCATACTAAAGGCAATAACACCACAAATGAAAAACAGCCTTACTCAGGAGTAGAATAATTATATTTTTAAACCATTTTTCACTTATTTAAACAAAATCCATTACATTGTTCTGCAGCCTTCACTAAACTAGCTGACTCGTATATATACACAAACATACATATGTATGTTTTAAATTCCTGCTGGTTATTCATTTTGCCCTGGTAATTTGTCTCTTTATGGACACTGAGCTCCACAGATTCCAAATATACTCCTTAGAGCATCTTTATTTCAAAGCTGGAACAATGGTTAATATGCAACTGTCACTAACATATATAAATAATAAATACTATAAATAAGTGGCAGTGAAGGCTTGGGAGGATAAATTTACCCTTCAGAGGTCATGTACAAGACCTGATTAAATATCTCAGAGATTCCATTTTAGAAGCAGTGAATATGGCTTATTTTAATTATTAGCTTTACAGAAGTCATCAGTTATAGCTCAAGATACAAATGTCATCTAGTACTGAAGTGCTAAAAACTAACAATAGGGCAGACACCATACACCTTTGGCTGTTGATATTTTTAGAAAATTCTTACATGCTTTTCTGGCATGTAATGTAGAGCCCTGATCCATTATATACATTATGTTTGCCAAACTTAGCAATAAAAAGATGCAAATAATTCTACAAAGGTAGCAGATGTTCTTTACAGCAGAGGGTTTGTATAGCCAAAACATGTGAAAGTGTTTATAGCAGTTTTCTCCAAAATGTGTAGGCCCTGATGTAGGTCACCTCTGATGTAGGTCAAAGCATGACAGTTTCTTCTGAATCTGAAATTGCTCAAAGACAATTGTTCACAGAATCACAGAATCACTGAGGTTGGAAGAGATCTTTTAAAATCATCTAGTCCAACCAATGAAAAAACAAAAACGAAAAACCCAAACAAATAAAAAACAAGAAAAACAAACAAACAAAAAACCCACACACAAACCACACACCACACCCAAAACAACATCAACCCAACACTAATCCATACCCCATGTCAATTCATCTCTTGAATACCTCCAGGGATGATGCCTCAACCACCTCCCTGGGCAGCCCTTTCCAATGCCTGAAAACCCTTTCAGTAAAGAAATGTTTCCTAATATCCAACCTGAAC
>BJBW01010313.1:9058-44605 GCA_004320125.1 Scolopax mira
GGCTCCTTCCCTGCTCCTGGTCACGGAGTCACCCTTAGAGCAGAAAGGGCCAGGTGCCTGCAGATGCTGCTTAGGAAGGAGTCCATCTGTCTGGAGCATGGTGGTGTGTTCTACCCAGGACACAACATCTCCTTTCAGTCACGTCCAGTACTCTGGGTGGTGGCCTCAGTTACTAATAGGTGTCATAAGCATTTGACATCTGGACACAGTTTGGCAGCTGCTTTTGGATCTCACATCTAAAAAGCCAATCTATAAGTTATGCCACAGGACAGGCGAGTGAGGAGAGCCCCAGGTAACCTGGACAATTCACTCCTGAGTAGGATGCAGAGACCCTCACTGAACTTAAGGTGAGACAACAGCAGCTCTGCCTTGCTAGGATGGATCTAGCACAGGCAGATGGCCCAATGGATCTAAGTCAAAGAGTTTTTGTGTTGCAGTGGGAGGTGTGAAGGTAAGAAAGGGCAGGAAAAGCCATTGAGACACCATTTCTGCTCACCACATGGAAGCAGCAAAGAGCTGGTGCTACTCATTAGCAGGGTGGATGCAAGTATCTCTCAAGAGAGCAGGCAAGAAATGCAGCGGAATCGTTCATTCATAGTAAACAGAACTTTTGGCTCCTGCTTCCTCCCTCTTTCTAATCCAGGCCTTGATCCCCCAGGATTTTATTCAGATATCTAACTCTTCTTTAGAAACATACTTTCCCTGAATGTTAATGAAAGGTTCCTAAATAGGAGGCAGATGCCCAGATCCTTTAGAGAACCTGGGATCCTACCAGTCACTGATTTCTGTCAATAAAGTAATTTTTTTCTGCTGGTGGAAAAGAGAGCAGCATTTGGCTCATTGCTTTCAGAGCACTCAGTGAGTACATGTGCTGCTGTGCATTCAAAGAACAGATACATCTAAATAATGGGACAGGTAAATTTTATTCAGCAATGAACCCGATTGCTTTCTGCAAATGGAATTCCTTTAGAAATCTCTGACTTATAATTTCATCACCCATCTTTGAGCACTCAATTGGCACCTTTCATTCTCTTTTCCTCTTCCTGGCAGTTTCTATCTTAAGATCTGAAGTTGGAAAAGTCTAGCTATCAGCAGACCCATTTGTCCTTTCTTCCACAGCTCCTCCAGACAGCCGTGCATCCTTCCCCCTTTGTTCTGTATTTCCTATTACATCTTTGGGATCTGCCTTTTCCCGGTTCTTCGTGATGTTGTGTTCCTTGATTTCTGGTACATTTTAGCACCTTGAAATTCTTTCAGTGTATTCCCTTCCTTGGGTCTCTCTGAAACCTGTTTGATTTGCTAACTGCATGTCCCGGTACTGAGAGTAATGGCCAAACTTTGATTTCATCCAGGCCAATGTTTTCTGTGTTACATTAGCCAAGATACTGCAACACAAGCCAGGTCTGTACCTTCAGTGGCCCCTGGATGGTTGATGAATGGCCAAAGTGTCTTAGTATGGTCTATGGTAACAATGAATCATAGAATCATAAAATGGTTAGCGTTGGAAGGGACTTTGAAGATCATTCAGCTCCAACGCCCTGCCCCGGGCAGGGACACCTCCCACCAGAGCAGGTTGCTCCAAGCCCCATCCAGCCTGGCCTTGAACCCCTCCAGGGATGGGGCAGCCACAGCTTCTCTGGGCAACCTGGGCCAAGCTCTCACCACCCTCACGGTAAAGAATTTCTTCCTAGTATCTCACTTAAATATTCCATCTTTCAGTTTAAATCTGTTCCCCCTCATGCTATCATTCTACTCCCTGGCAAAGAATCCCTCTACAGTAAAAAGTCCCTCCCCAACATGTAAAGGCCCATCTTGAAAGGGACCAAACATCCCCACTTTCTTTCCAGAGATTTTCTGAATCTCTGCTGGCTCTTTGGGGCTTTCCATCTCTAGCTTTCTGTTGACTGACAACAGCACCTAAAACCATAAAGGTTATCAATTTCTAAGTTCCTCTCTACCCTTTCAGATCCATAAGGTCTCTGAAGGAAAACAAAGGAGCCAGCAGGGCAGCCTTCATTTTCATTCCTCCAAGGAGAACCAGGGAAACCAACAGGCTTTGGTTCTCTAAAGCTTTCTAGAGCATCTCAGAGAAGCAAAAGAGATTTACCCACTACTCTCCCTTTCGCTTTGTACCTCTAATCCCATCCAATGGATGGGTCAGGAATGTGGGATGGGTAAATCCCAACCATATGGTATCTGTGGTATAGTGCCAAAACTGCCTGAGTACCCAAGACCAGCATGCTGACTCCCAAAGAAATGCAGAGATTTCCAAACACGTGACACAAGTGTTCAAAATCAGGCCTCAAGCATCATCTATCCAAGTCTCCATCACGGACCAAACCATGTGAGAGACTTTGTGACACAGTGGCAGCAGAGCTGGACTTACCAGGGCTCTTTTGGCTGCCAACAGAAATCCAGCTCTTGGCCAACAGTCTGAGCTGTCTGCAACAGATGGCTGGGTGCTATGGGATTGTTCTCCAAGCTCTCAGACAATGAAAGGACTGGGGTTTTTTTCCCCAAGCCTCCTCACTGACTGCCACATTTAATGAAGATACATACTGGGACAGTCAGCACCTTAGGTGGTGAGACCATCAGTTGTCTTCTGCAATGAAAGGGACTCTTTTTTCATCCTTCTAGTTACTGAAGCTTATTGAGAGAGACTGCAAGAGATGAATTATCCCAGCTGAAAAGTCTGGGCCTGTTAAATCTCGTAGGGTGGCTAGCTGGGCAGCTCTATTGCAACACGAAGATGACTCAACCACATAGCATCTTAGTTGGCATCCCATTAGCTGCTGCAGAGATGACTATTTCTTTATTGCTAAACAGAGTCTGTCAGTGGCTCAGGGCACTTATGTGAAAAATGTAACAGCGGCAAAATAATAATTCAAAACATGCCAGACCAGAAAGCCATGGCTCATCATATCAGACTCCTTCTGCCTGAAAATCAACCAGTCCAAACTGTTCAGGGTGGGGGAACCGATGCCACAGATGCTTGTGACTTCTCCAGAAGCAGTGCATCCTTCCAGGAAAGCAGGATCCCCTTCTCCTACAAATGGCCTTACAAATAACAGAAGCAAAAGGGAGCAAAAAATTCTCCAAATGGAAGCTACACTTCTCAGAAGAGAAATTTGCTTTTCAAAGTTTTCCATGAGGCATCAGCTGCTCTTGGGTGAAGCGGTGCTAGCAGGCAGCATCCCACTTACTTTCCTACTGTGGGAACCGAACCCTTTTGAAACTGTTTTGACTGTAACCAAGAAATTAAGAGAGATGGATGAAGCCAGCCAAAAGTGTGAGTCTCCTAAAGGCACACAGATGGTGAGCAGACCCTGGAAACTGATTCACTTTGAGCGATCACTTTCCTGAAGCACATTTTGGACAGTTTTCAGCCTCTCAGAGAACCTGAGGAAACCTGTAACTTCTCCAAGGCAAAATGAGGGGCAGCAGGGAAGAAAGGGAAAAAGTATGCTTTTTTTTTTTTTTGAAACATGTATTCACACATTCAACATAGATCTCATTGACATCGAGAGAAGCTCATCCCTCAGAGAACGATCACCCATGGCTCAGACCAGATGGAGGTGGGATACAAATTTCATTGCCAGCGCTAACCATGAAAAGATTTCCCCGTTTCACCAGAAACCACAATCTCCCAGAGTTCCCAGACTGCTCAAGTGATGTATAGCTTTGTAATTGTCCTGAAAGATAAGGGAAAGCCTCCTCTGTGGTTGCATTTGATATTGGCCTGATGTATGGGATCGCTCAGTGGAGGGTGTCTAGAGACAGCGTGGAGTATGCCTCTTCGCCGCCTTCTCGCTGGGGAAAATCTGCTGGTGGCAAGCAGGCTCCTGAGGCTTGCAAATTGCTTTCCCACATCTAACATCCCTTTCATAGCAGCCTTAGTCAGTTTTTGGCATGAGGAGGAGAGTTAAACAGTTGTTTAGAGCTGCTCTGGAGCCTCCTCTGCGGCGCTGCCATCCCTACACCAGGGAGTGAAAGGAGGAGCTGAGGGCATCCCAAAGGGGTAGGAGTGGGGCACAGAAGGGGGAAAGTCTCACAAGTGGGAGAGGGAGAAATGCTTGGGAAAAGGGAAGCCTTCACCCACAGCAAGTGGAAGAAGCCCCCTTTTCTTGGGCCAGTGCAAGTGACACTGGACAACCCCCCAATCGACTGATTGAAACATCGGTTTGTGGCAAGTCTTGCTGTAGAGACATCCCAGCTTAGTGCCATACAGAACAGATTTAAGATTTTCAGATATGACTCCCCATTGCTTGGTTTTCCACTTTCCGGAGAGAAATGAGGACCCCGTTAAGAATCTGGGATAAGATTGTCCGAGCAATTGGGATGAGCAGTTGCTAGATGGCACGTCCATCCCTCCTCCAAACCCACCATCCCACAGCCACAAAAGTCCAGGATGTCCCCTCTCATTCTTCAGAAAAAAAAAGAAAAAAAAAAGAGAAGGATGAAACGTTATCTCAGCATCTGCTCTAAGAAAACACTGGCACACTCTGCAGTTGTTTTGCGTTGGGGATCTGCAATCTGATGAACATTCCTCTGTGATTTTGAAAGGCTTTAAAAAGAAGCTGCATGCAGATTTCGCTAAACTGGCTCTCCCCGCTTTCAGTGGAGATGCACGAGGACTGCAAGGAGCATTTATGTGCAAAACAGCTTGTAAAAGGAAATATACAGTGCTTTGTTCTCCCACAGGAGGGCTAGTGAATTATTTGGGTAGAACCCACATGAAGTAAGAAGTTATTGGTAGATACTATTTTCCAGATCCTCAGCTGCTGTTATGTGGTAGACTTCCCTCATTTATACTAGCTGAGTGTCTAGTCTCTAGGTCTCCAGATCAGAATTAAGCAAGACACCAAGAGAGGTCTTTGGAGAAAGGAGCTTTTATTTGAGGGCACTGCCACACACATTCACTTTGGACCACTTTCTCTCAGAGATTTAATCTCCAAGGAACTGGCAAAACAGAAAAGGCCCAGAAACAGGAGGGAACCAAGCACATTAAGGCGTTTGGGCTGTAAAGCCACAGTGTTTTCCATGTGTGGCAGCAAATATCTCAATTCGTTCGAGAGTTTCAGTGCAGTTTTTGTCACTGAAAAACTGGCTTGCACTACACAGAAATCAAAAAGGAAACCAAACGTATGGATTTCCCTATCAAGTCAGTCTTATGTACCAAAAAGAACTTGGGTTCTGGTGCAAAAAGGCTTAAATCACCTTTCCCCATGCCAAAAAAAAAAAAAAAAAAAAATTCCACTACAATATGAAGAAGGTAAAGAAGTATTGTACAGGAGTTTTAAAATTCTCTGTCTTCTCTGCTTGTGCACAAGGGCAAAGACTGTTCTTTTATTTGCTGTTAATTGAAATTATCCCTTTTAAAAATGTTAATTTGTAAAGTAACGCTTTGTGTTTCGCTTGAGTGCTGTAAACTTCTCCACTACTTGTTAGAGGGTGAGTCAAACCAGCCCTAGCTCTCTGTAACATGAATTAGATCAAGTTTGACAACGAATATGTTTCTTTAATTTAAAAAAAACCCAAAAAACCCAAAAAAACCCACTAAAAAACCAGCAACCAAAATTAAATATTTGAATTTAAATGAACACATTTAAAACTGAAGCAAAGCCACACAGCTGGGAAGGGAGGGAAAGGAAGTCTCACAGTTCTCTACATTGTTGATCTCTGGGGAGTCGGGGTGCCCCACTGAAGCCTTGGGGTACTTCTGTGATGCAAATAATAACAAATAATCATCTTTATGAGACCACTACTGGAGCTCCAACCCCAGATTTGAGACTAAAGAGAGACACCAAGTGGAAGAAAGGCACACGACGAATTGCAAAGTCAGCGGCGGACCTCAAGGATTTCACTCCGACTAGCGGTTCACTGCAGCTCTACCTGCACAAGGACAGGTGATGTGGAGGCACATTGGGCACCTTCACTGCCCTTGTGGGCATCAAAACATGCCTCTGCGTGCGAAAGAGCAGGGAGGCGAAGGTGGAAAAGAGGCTTGTTTCAATGCAAGGTTTAAAATCGGCTCTACGTAGCAAGGAGGCACTTGGACTCCTTCATGAATGAAATGGAAGGGGATTAAATCTCTAAATGCTTTTGCAGATCTGAGCTTATGTAAGAAGCATTAGTGTCATAGGACTGTTTGTTCCACTCGTCTTGCTCCTTCACATAAATTGTCCCAGTGTTGCACACTTTTCCCCCAGAAAATATCCCGCCTGCCAGTGCCAGCTCCTGAGCACTTCCGTTTACTTTGGCAGACCTTGGACTGGGCTCTCCTGAAGTTTGGACAGGAGTTTTCTGAAGCTTTTCTGGAGTGTATATATTAGCTGGACTGAAGGGGGTGACTTGTCACCAGTCTTCGGGGCTGTGTTGTGGAATTAATACTGCCTAAGCAACAGCATCTCTCCTGGAATACCCATAATGCAGATCAACAGAGAAGCTTTCCCCATTGCTGGGGAAATATTCATTCCTCTCAACCCAAGGTAACAGATAGTTAAAAGAACTCTCAAGAAACATGAGTGTTTAAAGGCACTTCTTCAGCCTTGTATCACAGACAGAGCTGGTCCAGGTCAACAGGGATGCCAGGAGTGAATCACGTAAGACATCTGCCCAGATGCACCCATGTTTCTCTGCAGCCAATTCTGTTCTTCCTTTTTGAAAGACAAGGGCAGATCCGAGCCACTTTGCATTTCAAGTCATGATCTTAGCAGAAAAAAAGTCTGATTATCAGTGCTCTGGCTCCTTCTTCCTACTACGCAGAAAAAATGCATATACCCTTCCAGGCAGCCTAATCTCAGAAATGCTGCTATGGAAAGATTATGCAAAATAGCTCAAATCTTGTGGGAGGGATCTCATGGTGCTTTGGCAGTTAACAACCTGTCAGTGCAAAGCTGGACAAAAATCTGGAAGATCACTTCAATCTCTAAGTACGAGATTAAAAGATTTTAAGTGGAACCTACTGTAGGCTGCCTTTAGAAACAAGCCCTTACTTGGTTTCTGGAGGAATGGTGGATATTCTATCGTCCTCTGAATGGGAAGCTGTGATTCAAGGTAAGGTCTCTCCTGCAAAAAGCACAAACAAGATGGCTTTTGTCTCCACGGAGAGAGAGCACACTCAAAAAAGCTTCTGTGTAAGAAGAAGAAAGGTTTTGGTATCTAGTATGGAAGCTTCAGGAGTAAGGTCAAGTTCTTCAGGTGTTCATCCATATCTACATGTGTTTAAAAGGACTAAGGGTCTTTGGAATTAGTTTCTGGTTGCCAAAGGTGACTGCAAAAGGCCCAAAGAGGATTGTAAAACTGAGATAAGTCCTAGCTCCACCAAGTTCCACAAAGTGACACTATGGGTGTTGATAGCCCAGGCATGCCCAGGTGCTGAACAGAACTCAGGAGCACAAGCAAGAGCTCCTTAGTGACTGGGATGCTTCTTTGAAACTCATTCAGCATTTTCTGCCTTATCTGCCTCAAATTAGGAAGCCCATGGCAACAGTCATGGTTCAGTCCAGAGTCATCCTCTCAGTCCAGAGATGTCTGTGACCTGCTCGCATTCTGTGGAAGACCTCTGGAGATTTGTTTCTATGAGGCTTTAAAAAAAAGAGAGAGAAATTCTGGAAAACACAGGGTGATAAATCTTGAGGACTTTTTCCCAGATTTCCCAACCCAAAGGTCAGAAAGACATCCATCTCATGAGGACACATGCTCCCACACCAGATAATGCCCAACAGATCACAAAAGCTTGGAGTTTAGAAGTGCCAAAGTTGATGCCTAGGAAGACATGTCCCGGTGTGCTGCCATTTTCCAGCACCCATTGAGCAATCTTTTCTTGCAAAATACCAAGTTTAAGAGCGCTTTCACTTCTGTAATGGTCAGTTGTGAGGGACTCCTACCAGGGCATAAAACAACAAAGCTACAAGAGGAATCTGCTTCCCAGTTACGTGGTGCCTCTGGCAGAACAGTTTCCCTTTGGGTTGCCCAAGTAGAACTAACTTCTGCTGGAAAATTTCAATTGCCTGCATTTCTCACTTGAACCAGGGGAGGGCAACTTGGCATCAGGGAAATTAATTCAGTTCACTAAAGCGGACTTAACTTCAAAGTCGTTAACACTCAGAATTCGTAAAAATAATTAGTGCTGAAAAAAAAAATCAGACTACTTTAAAACCACACCTTTTCATAAACACTTTTTTTCCCCTAGTGTAAGTTAAAATAGCCTCCCCTTGCTCCTCAAGAGCCAGCAACCTCTGCACTTTCATTGCTGTTTGCTTTAACCATTATGCTTTGGATATGATTAATCCACTTTTGGCAAACAAAAGAGGATTCCACTTGCAATGCCATGAAAACACTTCTGTCAAATGAGACTTGAAAAAATTTTAAATAATCCTTTGCATTCTATCTATTTTATACTGTGCTATTAAGCAGACACTAACTGTGAGTAGTAAGTTGTTTGACCATGTGTTTTGGGTTTTTTTGGTTTGATTTTTAGCTGGGAATTTAAACGGCAAAAATTACAGCTATTCTTTCCTCTATTTTTGAAGTCTTTCCTCCTTATCAAAGCAATTTTGAAAGAATATTTTTTTCAAAGTTAGGCATTTCATATTGATAATTACAGCACTCATCACTGTATGAGGAGTCTTAGAGTCACAGTAATGGCCAATTCAAAGACTTTTAAAGGAAAAGAAATATGCCAACATTCTAAATCCACATGTGTCTTCCTCTTTCTCTGTTCTTTCTAATGCCAAGGACTAATTTCCAGTTTCAGAGGCAGCAAGCTGTGCCAGCTGAACCTCGGACCCCTTCTTCTCAGAGATCCTCTGAGACGAGAAAAAAGCAGTTTGATGCCTTCCACTCTGCAGCTTGTTGTGGAACAACCCGGAGACCTTCCACCCCTTCTTCACAGAGAGAATCAAAGCACTGCCTGAACACAAAAATGGTGGGAACTTGCTTGTTTGCATTCCCACTCTTCCAGAAAGGCTCCTACCCAGTTGGGCATGGTTTTACCAACAGGTGTCCTGGTTTGAGGTAAAACAGAACCAACTTTCTTTGAAATTAACTGCATATTGGGAAGAAAACTGTTTGTTCTCATTCTAAACTCGTAAATCTCTTTATTTCTCCTCCTCCTCTCCTTGCAGTGAGAGGTGGTGGGAGAGCATCTGTTGCCAGTCATTGGCCAGGGTGGCCTAAACCACAACAGAGGGCTGTAGGTCACTCCATCATTTGCAGCCACCTATCATTAGTAGCCAAACGTGCAGTACCTGTGTTTTCATCACAAAGGTGGGGGGGGGGGCTCTGAGGACTGTGAACTTCTGGGAACCCAGAGCCAAGCTGCAGATGGCCATAGGAGGCTGCATCCCAGGGGACTTGATTGGGTAAAGAGATTAATTCCGTCTAAAAAGAAAGTATTTGTTTGACGGGGACTGGTTGTTGTGTTTGAAACGAAGATGGCCTGAGGAAAAAAAACCCCACCAGATTGCTTGGTGGAATGACTTGGTTGGTCTCTGGCTGCCTTTAGACTAGTGTTTGCTCTTCGGCCTCACACACCACATCAAGGTGGGTTTCTCCAGCCTGCATGTTTTCCTACAAGGACTTTTGGCTAATCACTGGCTGAGAATCCAGCCTACTGTGTACGTTGTAAAAGAAGCTGTTTATACTTGGGCTTTTAGTCCACCATCTGTGCACAGCTCAGCTGCAACATCTCTGCCAGATCTGTTTCCCTGCTGCTGCCAAGTCCCTGTTGCAAGCCCTCAGAAAAGCATGATTCAAGGCAGACTTTCTAAAAAAATTCAGGCTCTTTGCAAGCTCACTTTAAAAAAAAAAACCAGCACTATCCCCCGTTCTCAGGAAATGTGGTGGCATGGACTTAATGCTTTTCTAACGATTCATGGCCGAGTGGTGCTGAAGCCAGTGGTCAGTCACTGATGCATAGATACCTCCATGCCACCCTTGCTAACGTATATCTCCTTCTCTGAGCCATTGACACAAATTCATTCAGGCACTGGAGCTGCCGGCACACACACAACCCATTTGCACTGCACATTTTTTATTTTAAAACCCATCTTCTTTAAGGAACAGTCATTGCACTAATCCTCACGGAGGAGTATTTTGAGCCCGGGCTTCCTTCCTCAAAGTAGAAGGCTTTTTGTGAGAATCAGAAACAACCTGTAGGTTTGGGTCCTCTGTCGGTGCACAGACTGAAGATAAGAAGAGACAGACACTACCTCACCCACCCCACAGAGCCTCAGGTCTTTACAGGTAAGTGTTCTGATGTGCAGAGTATGGGCATAAGCCCGAGCAGATGCTCAAATTAAAGATGAAGCCTATTACAGAGAGAAAAAGGGGAAAGAAAAAATTACTTTCAGTGTTCTCTTTGAGAACAGGAGTGTTTTTCCTGAAGGTTAATTCTGCTCGAAAAGAGATGCTGGAGTGCTACTGGGAGACACACAGTCCCAAAACTGTAAATGGTTGTAAATGAGCTTCCAGATGCTGCTGCAAATAATTCTGATGCAAAATTTGTCCTCATCTTAGACACTAACAATTGACCTAAGAGCTCTTTTGGCAAGAGAGAGGAACCTGAGCAAAGTTAGGTTTATTAGACGGTTTGCAGCCCACTAATGGTGTTTCTGTGGGGAGCTGCAGAAACAGGAGTGGTGAGACCACAGTGACAAAAGCCCCTGTGCAGAGCTGGTCATTTCACTTCCACGTCATCGTCCCCATTCTGCTTCAGCACCTGTGTTTCAACCCCCTCTCCCTGGCCGAGCCCAGGGACCAGCTGTGGCTAAGGAGCCTGCGGTCAACTTGCCCGATGGCAGGGAGGAGGGTGCCACCTCCTCCTCGCCCATCACACGACCACACGCCCATCCTGCCAACCCTTTGAGATGTCTTCAGGATACTAGACAGGCTGGTGGGGAGGCTGCTGAGCAACTCTGCTGCCAAAAAGGAGAAGGATCTGCACCTTCCACATTCTCCAGAGAATGGGAGACACAGGGAAAGGTTCAAATGGGGTGGGACTGAATGCATGAATTAAAACACAGTGCATGCAACAAATAAAGCACAGCATAGGAGAGGACCTTTAGAAGTCCTTCCTTCAAAGTGTGGTGGCATAGTGAGGAATCATCCTAAAGGCACAGAAAAAGGACTGAATTGTGCAGGGAGAGAGTAAGGTGGCCATTGTACACTGCACCAGTACAAAGGCCAAACTGGTTTTTGCTGCCTCCAGGAATGAAGACTGAGGACTTGAGCTGCATGAACTTGCTGTTCCTCCTCCTGCCAGGACAGTGGAAACCAGGAAAGCAAGGCATGCTGCTCCTCAGAAGGGTGAGGGACCTTGTGACTGTCCCTTACTTTAGGATTGGCTTGCCTGATTTGGTTTTGGCAACTTTGAAATGAGGATTTAAAAAAGATCACGTTATTGTTACTATTAGATTGCTTTACCAATATTATTTTTGTTGCTGGGAGAGAGGTGGGGGATCCCATGGGGTTGATTACACCACGCTCCAAGAACAAAAGCCATCACGAAACGGGGAAGCCCTGGGGAACAATGCAATGCCACTAGCCAGCAAAGCCAACGACAGCCACAGCACCTCGTCATCCCCGCGGTGCTGGAATCACCGGGAAAACAGAGAGCTTCACAGGGTTTGGATGGGGAAACAATACAGTGGCCCCAGTGATGTTTACAGAATTCACAAGGGCAGCAAAATTGCCCATTGTAAAAAAAAAAACCACTATGTTTGAGCGGATCATCAGGCTTGCTTTCACCAGGCAGAGGGCCAAAGCACAGCTGCCAGCAGCCTTCAATGTATAAGATGTGTATGTACCCACTAAATAGGCCACAGAGGGAGACCTTCACGTGGGATGGGTGACACAGCACATAAAACAGACCCTAGAGCAGTTCCTGGGGCTACCTGTGGGACTGGAGCAAGATGAACTGATCACGGCTAGAGACAATGAGGAAGCAGCCACATTAGAACATGAAAGGGGCCAACAAGAGCTTAGCTCCAACAGGGAGTGAAAAACTATAGAATGGTTTGGGTTGGAAGGGACCTTAAGGACCATCTAGTTTCAACCGCCCTGCCCTGGGCAGGGACACCTCCCACCAGACCGCATTGCTCAAAGTCCCATCCAACCTAGCCTTGAACCCCTCCAGGGATGGGGCGGCCACAGCTTCTCTGGGCAACCTGGGCCAGGCTCTCACCACCCTCACACCAAAGAATTGCTTCCTGAGATCTAAATCTTCCCCTCTTGAAAATCATTACCCCTCGTCCTGTTGCTCCATTCCCTGATCAAGAGTCCCTCCCCATTCTCTCCTGGAGCCCCTTTAGGGGCTCTAAGGTCTCCCTGGAGCCTTCTCTTCTCCAGGCTGAACCCCACCACCTTTCTCAGCCTGTCCTCACAGCAGAGGGGCTCCAGCCCTTGGACCATCTCCATGGCTTCCTCTGGCCCTGCTCCAACGTGTCCATGTCCTTCCTGTGCTGAGGACTCCAGAGCTGGACACAGTGCTCCAGGCGGGATCTCCCCAGAGCGGATCAGAGGGGCAGAAGCCCCCCCTCGCCCTGCTGGCCACGCTGCTGGGGAGGCAGCCCAGGATGGGGGTTGGCTTTTTGGGCTGAGTCCACGTTTGCGGCTCATGTGGAGCTTCTCATCTACCACCCCGAGCCCTTCTCCTCAGGGCTGCTCGCCAGCCATTCTCCGCCAGGGATTGCCCCGGTGTGTTACTTGGTTTGAGGGGTGAGCACCAAGAGGATGTAGCAGCCGAGCGAGGGCCTGGCCCCGCGGCCGGGCAGCAGGCGCTGAGCGGGGCTCCCCGGGGGCCAGGCCCCGGGCCACGCCGCGGCTCTCGATGGCCTCCCCCCATGACGGGGACCGGGCGGGGGCGGCCCGCCCCGGGGCTGGCTCAGCGCAGCCGCCGCTCCGCCCCACGGGGGCCCGGGGCAGAACCAGGATCGTATCGGCGGAGGTAGGCGGCGGACTGAGGAATCGAGCCTGACCGGTAGGTTGGCGCCGTAGGGCCGGGGAGTGGGGTCGGCCCGGCCTGGGCGAGAGGGTCAGGGTCGGGGGTTGCTCCGGCGGCCTCGCTTCCTTTGGCCGGGGGTCTCGGCGGGGCGGGGCGGGGGGGCCGGGGTCGGTCCCAGTGGGGATTTCAGCGGCGGGGACTTCCCGGGGGGGATTTCCCGTGTGTGTGTGTGTGTGTGTGTGTGTGTGTGTTTCCGCGGCGCCTCCCCGCCAGGCGGGCTTTCCCTTAATACCCCTCTCGGTAGCCCCTGGTAGCGCCCGGGCGGGTGGTCACCTCGAGAGCCGGGGTTGCGGGGGGGGGGGGAAATCCCCGTTGTTCCCACCCATGTGCCCCTTCAGACTTAAATGGGAGGGTCCTCTAGCGTCGCCGGTGTGTGGTGTCCTGAAACAAGTCATCCTCAGTTGGGGGGGGCCGGGGGTGGCCATGGCTATTGCGGGGATGGGCGGGATACCGGTGGGAGCGGGCGATGCCGCGGGGCTCCGCCGGGCTGGATTTCCAAGGTGTGGATTTGGTGCCTCTTAGCAATCCATCCCCTATAAGAACTGCAGAACACCACCCCCCTCCGCCCCTTCTTTCTTTTTGATCCAAGAGAAGGCTTCAGAGTGGTGCTTGCATTTCAACAGCTGGGGAGATGGTGGTGGTGAGCCCTCTTGCAGTGTGACTGACTCTTAACAAAATCTGTTGATCTGGGGATAAGGGTTTCTTACAGTGCAGGCAACGCTGTTGCTGCCCCAGAGCATAAAACCCCATGCTGTGGATGCTTTAGCATAAAATGGAGTACTCACTACAAAAAAAAAAAGGGGGGGGGGGGAGGTATGAAATCCTCCAACCATCCTGGAATCTAAATGTTGGCTTCATTAAACTGCACAGTTAGCTCAGGATGAAGTGTTCCTATGTCTTGGACCAGCTCTAGTGTTTCCATCTTGTGCATGAAACTTTACTAGCTGTACAAGGGAGGGACGGAGCGTCCTGCTGCAGTGCTCTAGGAGGTGGCGGCTGGCGAGAGCAGCTCTTGGAGATGTTTCTGCTGCTGGCAGTGGAGCTTAGCAAGGACATAACCCATCCACAGAGGCCCCACTCGTGAGGCTTCTCAATGTGTAGCTTCTGAAAAACACTGCGTGCTTCTCTGCAGGCGAGGGTGTGCAACTGGAGAGTGCTGTCTTGCAATCTGCCATCAGTGGTAATTTCCGTCCATGGAAGGCTTCTTTTTCTTTTTTTTCTATCTTTCTCAGGCACCTTGGGCTTGAGAAAAATCCTCTTCAAAGCCCGAGGAGTGAGCCTGCTGCTGTGAAGCTTGCTCACCACATGAGAACCAGTGAGCAGAAGTGTGTGGCTAAAGTCCTTCTGGTGGACCACAGGAACGCTGCTCTGAAAATCTAGGGGGAGATGTTCAAGTGAGAGGAGCTGCTCTGTGATGGGGTCAAGATAAGCATATGACAAACAAGCTGTAAAATGACAAATTACTCACATCTTATGCAATACTTGATAAGCACGAAGTGGGGAGAAGGTGCTTACAGGGGAGAAGGGCACTGGTGGGTCAGTCAGTGTCACTGCAGAAGTGGTGGCAGTCCTGCCAGCATGCCATCACAGGACCTCTTTGTGGTTCCTACAGTGGGGTGGTCTTTTAACGTGCACGCTTGTTTCTAGTCCTTTGCCTTATTAAAAAAATAATATATATATCCATGGGTATTTCCTCATGCTGAACTGCCACGTGGGAGGTGAAAAGACCTTTGCCACCTGCTCCGCAAGCCAATGTGTGGATTTGGAGTGGTTTGGGGAAGTGAGTAGCCCCTCCTCACTCCTAACATCCTTTGATTTAACACTTTTTTCCTAGAAGGATCTTGCTTCCAAAACAGCTTCTTTCCGTGGAGCCTCTTCTCTCAAGGCCTAAACCCTTCTTGGCCTGGACTTCTCCATCCTTTGCCGAGAGCTCTGGGGACAGCTGGGATGGCATCCTTGTCCCCGTGCTGTGGGGCAGAGGTGGCTGAGCGAAGCCTTGCAGCCTTCTCTCAGCTTCTTACCTGTGTGCAACAGAAATAGAGCACGACGTGAGCTGGCTGCCTGGAGAAAGCTCTCCCCGCGGGCAATCTCTATCCTGCTGCATGGAAGCTCCTCCCTTAAGAGGATTTAGCGGCTTTAATAACACAGCTCATCTGGACTCTCTTCATTCCTGTTATTGTCTCTTATTTTATTTCTCCGAGGACAGGCAGGTATAGTGTGACCTACAACCATAAGCTGGTGCAGGAGATGCTCTAACATGGAGCTTCCCATGGAGGTTTCCTGCCCCAAGCCACTCTCTGCTTTAGGCTCCCTGAAGTGCAGGGGGAGGTTTGTGTGAAATTCCTCATCTGATTGGAGCCCAGAAAAGGTTTTATCCCTCTCCTGGGCCTTTGTGTCACAGCTGTAAGGCAGCAGGGGACCATCCAGGACTGCAGGCGTTGATCCAGTAGGTGTTTAAACCAGGGAGGTGCAGGTGGGAGTTTTGCACACCTCTGGAAAGCCTCTTGGGCCATGGAGTTACCAACTCAAACTGTGGTAGTGGTTCTTGGTGCCCGCTGGCACTGTTACAGCGTGAGGCATGCCACAGATGCAAAAGGTGCTGCCACGAGGACCTTGGGCACAGGACCTGTTACGGGAAAGCCAGGCTGATGCTGGGAGATGGACCATGTTCCCTGCTATCTGAAGTGGTAATTATTGCTCCATGGTGCCTGTGGCATGGCAGCCACTTCCTTCCCAGTCTCCTTTCAGTTTCTGCTGGCTGGTGAGTGGGAGATGCTGGTGTGGGTCTAGCAGGGCTCGGGCTACAGTTGTGTGGCTTGGAAAGCCGGAGGAGGTAGCCATGCTTCCAGTGGGTCTGTGCAACAAGGGATGATCAGACCCTCAATTCTTGCACTTCTTCCCCAGTTTTCTCTTGAGAAAAACCTATGTGCATCAAAATTAGCTTCTCGCTAACAGGAGCTCTGGCTCACCCTAGAATGCCTTAGCTTTCCCTCTGTAAAATAGGAGCACCAGGTCCACATCCCCTCCTTCTCTTTCCCTATCTTCATCTCTGAACATGGAAGATGACATCCTGGGATCTGCAGTCCACAGGCACATCAAAGGGTGAGTTGGGCCCAGTAGCCTTGTGCCCCACGGTTTTCAGCTAAGAAATAAACTGTGCTCTTGCACTAATGCTGTGAGATCAGAGCTTTCCATGGGCAAATGATTAACGACGGGTGCATGAGGGGATGGCTGTGTGAGCCACCTTCTCTTCAGGAGCTGTGTAATGAGCTGCAGCCATTGCTTTAACCATCTCCGTCTCTTCCTGGCTCAAATGTGTTCTTGGAGAGGGAGTGAAATGGAGGAAAAGCTAAAAAGCACAGACTCTCTCTTGGCATGCCAAAAGGAGTAATACGGGAGGCAGTTCCTTGATGGCTGTGGCAGAGCCTGTTTGCTGCCAGCTCTCTGGGCTACCAGGGCTCGTGGAAGCTGGAGCAGGTAATGGCTGACTTGAAACTAGATGGGGTGATGAATGAAGCACAGGGAACTGCTTGCTGGAGGTTGCTTAAATCACCGCTCACATGCGCTGACAGCTTCAGAGACAGCTAATTTTCTGGAAGAAAGATGAGGCGTTACGGCGGGCGGCTCTGCGAAAGGAACTGCCTGGTAGGTGACAGCAGAAAAAGGAAGAAACCAGTAGCCTGTTGGGATTGGGGACTGCCAGCAGAGAAGCTGGGTGGTGCAGGGCTCATCCGAAGTAAGTGCAGGAGAGAAAGGGCAGGAGCCTGCCTTCAGCTTAGTCTTTCTCCTGTGGGAAGAGGCACATGCATGTCTGGGTGACTGCTCTAGTTCTTTTATCTCCTTGATGGAGCTTCGGAACTGGGACGCCACCATTTAAAAGGAAGACAAATCAAGGTGCGGTGCTTGGACTTAATTTCTGAAACTTGCTGCTGAGGTAAGCGGCCTGTTTGTCTTCAAGGAGCTCAGGGGCTGGAAGGGACAGCTCTCCTGGGCCACCAAGAGCCTTCTTGCATTTGGGCAAAGGACTGGTGGCATTTGTTAAGGAAGCTGCTGGTGCACAGCCTTGAGTAAACAAGTTGCCACAAAAGCACTTGCCCTTTACTGCAAAATTGCTGCTGGGCTGGAAGCAGATCACTCTTCTCTTCCAGTGTGATAATAATCCCACGGCCATGTTTACTGGAGAAATGCTGATGTGGGTCGAGCTGTATACATTAGGATGTCCAGCAGCCTGGAAATCTGGGCCTTAGATAATGGAGACTTTCCCTTGTGGGCAAAAATAATTCTGCTTCAGTCAGAGGGAGGTCTCTCGTACACGGGAGCAAAGGGTGCACCTTGAGCTGACCTCCCCCAGCTAGAATGACTTTGGTCCCTTCTGCTGTTGCTCTCCAACCGTGGCCACCGAGGCAGTTTGGGAAAGGCGAGGGAGGGAAATAGCTTTCAGGGATTTGCGTAGTGGGGCCTGAACTCACTGTAAAGTAGTTTTACCTGTTGGGAACAAAAGAGGCTGTTTCCCAGAGCTGCGCTAGAGAAGGGGTTAGGGTCACTGGATGTGGCTGTGTCCTCCCCCAGCACCTTCCTTTGGCCACTGCCTCTGCCATCTGGGAGGTTTCTGTGCCCTCATCAGGAGGGGCTGAGGGACCACATGGGAGCTTGATGCCCTCAGCTTCTGCCTCTGCAGGAGAGGCTTCAGGCAGCAAATTGTCAAGTTTCAATAGCAACGCCCTCCAGGACCCTAAATTTTACTTTGGCTGATGTACCAGACTGGCACAGGTTCCAGTGAGTTGCCTTTAGGTGTCTTTATAGAATCATATGAATCATAGAATGGTTTGGGTTGGAAGGGACCTTAAGGACCATCTAGTTCCAACCCCCCTGCCCTGGGCAGGGACACCTCCCACCAGACCACGTTGCTCCAAGCCCCATCCAGCCTGGCCTTGAACCCCTCCAGGCATGGGGCGGCCACAGCTTCTCTGGGCAACCTGGGCCAGGCTCTCGCCACCCTCACACCAAAGAATTGCTTCTTGAGATCTAAATCTCCCCCACTTCCAGTTTAAAATCATTACCCCTCGTCCTGTTGCTTTATTCCCTGATCAAGAGTCCCTCCCCATCTCTCCTGGAGCCCCTTTAGGGACTGGAAGGGGTTCTAAGGTCTCCCTGGAGCCTTCTCTTCTCCAGGCTAAACCCCCCCAACTCTCTCAGCCTGTCCTCACAGCAGAGGGGCTCCAGCCCTTGGACCATCTCCATGGCTTCCTCTGGCCCTGCTCCAACGTGTCCATGTCCTTCCTGTGCTGAGGACTCCAGAGCTGGACACAGTGCTCCAGGTGGGGTCTCCCCAGAGCGGAGCAGAGGGGCAGAATCCCCCCCACCCATGACCTGCTTGGGCTCTGAGGGATTTCAACCCATGGTGTATTGGGCTGTGTGGAGCTTCAGGAGTAGCACACAAGGAACATCTTAGCACTTAGCTAGGACTGCAAGGGTTGCTGCCATCATCTTATAATATAAGAATATGAAAATCCTAAATGCCCAGAGCTAGCATTTCTCCTGTGACAGATGATGGGCAGTTTGGTTGGGAATCAGTTGTGAAGCCTGAATTAACTAGAGGAGCTCTAATATTGCACAAAATTGCTCAGTGCTCTAGTTACACACTTCCAGGGACATTTCTGTACCTTTCATGGCATTTCAGTTTCTAGGTGCTCTAGTCTTAGGGTCAAAAATATCTGTGTTGGGAATATCTGATTATTTTTTTTTTCTAATTTTTGCTTCAATCCTGGAAATGTCTTACTTACTTGGAATATGTGTAGACAAACTGAAGACAGGTTTTGTCTTCAGTGGTGTCAGTATCAAGTGTTTTTTTGGACTTTGATCCCAGAACTAATATATCTGCTTTCAAAGGGCACCTTGCAGACTGCTCTGCTTCTCTCCTTTCTGCTTGTAATCAAATCATTTCCCAGAATCACAGAACGATGGACGTTGGAAGGGACCTCTGGAGATCAGCTGGTCCAACCACTCTGCCAGAGCAGGTCCACCCAGAGCAGGTTGCACAGGAACTTGTCCAGGTGGGCTTTGAATGTCTCCAGAGCAGGAGACTCCACCACCTCCCTGGGCAGCCTTTTCCAGGGCTCTGCCACCCTCACAGGAAGGAAGTTCCTCCTCTTGTTTAGGTGGAACTTCTTATGTTCAAGTTTGTGCCTGTTCCCTCTTGTCCTGTCACTGGGCACCACTGAAAAAAGACTGGCCCCATCCTCCTGACACCCACCCTTGAAGTATTTATAAGTGTAGATCAGATCCCCCCTCAGTTTTGTCTTCTCTAGACTAAAAAGTCACATGTCTCTCAGCCTCTCCTGATGAGGCCCCTCATCATCTTTGTATCTCTCTGCTGTACCCCCTCCAGCAGTTCCCTGTCCTTGAACTGGGGAGCCCAGAACTGGACCCAGTGCTCCAGATGGGGCCTCCCCAGGGCAGAGCAGAGGGGCAGGATGACCTCCCTCCACCTGCTGGCCATGCTCTTCTTGATGCCCTCCAGGATGCCATTGGCCTTCTTGTCCACAAGGGCCCATTGCTGGCTCATGGGCATCCTGTTGTCCACCAGGACTCCCAGGTCTTTCTCCTCAGAGCTGCTCTCCAGCAGTTCAGCCCCCAACCTGTCCTGGTGCAGGGGGTTATTTCTCCCCAGGTGCAGCACCCTATACTTGCCCTTGTTAATGCCCTTCATTAGGTTTTTCTCAGCCCATCTCTCCAGCTTGTCCAGGTCTCTCTGGATGGTGGCACAGCCTTCTGGTGTGTCAGCACCCTTCCCAGTTTTGTGTCATCAGCAAATTTGCTGAGGGTACATTCCATCCCTTCATCCAGGTCATTGATGAATATATTGAAAAGGACTGGACCCACTATCAACCCCTGGGGATCACCACTAGTAGAGTACTTTGTAGAGTAGTCTTTGCATAAAAGGATGCCATTCTGTCTGTGGTGGTAGGACACCGTCTGCAATCATAATTGTGCATTGGATCTGGGTCTTGTCTCGTGTTGGTAGCGTGGCACAATCTAAGTGTCTTCTTGAGTCATGTGTCATGGGGTATGTGTCATCAGGGATTGAACCTGCTGATGATGAGTCAGTCTTGAGTGTCTTCGCTGGAAGGTCCTCAACTTCCCAGCGTGTTTTACTGAGTAGACTCAGCCTCCTGTCCCCTTGCTCCCCTGTGTCTTCTGTGTCTTGTGACCATGGAGGTTCCTTGTCATGCAGAAGGATGGATCTAGAATGCTGTGCCAGGCTTGGATTGAGGAGAGGGAGGGCCTGCAGGTTAGCAAGGCTCTTTCCCACCTGCTGATGCCTTGAATTTTGCACTGACCAAGCAGAGATAGACACTATTTTGCAGCATCTGTGCTGGAAGCTGGGACTTAAAAGGCAGGCGGCTGTTCTAATTGTTTATCTGAAGTTTCTTCTGGGGGGGGAAAAGAAAAACCCACAACCCAGAGAAAACCCCCAACCAGACAAAACCCAGCTGCCTGGATGTAACTTCACAACAGTCTAAGAAGCTGCTGGGCTCTCCTTTGCATTCAGGTCCCTTTCTAATGCAGGTTTGCAGAGACGCTGCACATGGAATAGCTAAAGAGCCCTCTGACTTGTGCAGTAAATCTGCCTGTTCCCAGAGGAAGCTCTTTTAATTAGTGAAGGCTTGTGCTCAGCAGCTGCTGAGCAGGACGGTGCTGGACCACAGCGGCGTGGAGAAGCCCTGGCTAGCCATGTCCAACAAGGTAAAGGCACAGCCCTTCTCTTTCTACCCTTGAGGAGGTCTGCTGCAGTTCCCTGGGGGTACTGCACAGGAGTTGGGGGGTACAACAGGGGTCCCCAGAGGCTGGTGGCCTGGGGGAGCGGAACCCTGTGGGGTCCCTGTGGGGTCCCTCCCAGCAGATGACACCTAGTCCGAGTGCAGCTGCAATGGGGGTGGTTGTGCAGGAGAGGACCTGGCAGGTCAGAGTTTCTTCTCACCCCTGCGCCCTGGGGGAGGTGGTGTGACTCCTGGAACGGAACCGAGGGGACCAAAATGCTGACGCTGTTGGAATTTCTTCACATCAAAAGTGGCATCAAACTGGCTGCCACCTTGGCAGAAGAGGCTGTTTCGAGGGGAAGGCTATATCAAGGCACAGCAAGCTGCTTTAATGCCCGAGTCTGAGACCTCAGAGGAGCCTTTGAGGATTCAGTCCTGCTGGTGGTCTCGGAGTATTTCTGCATTCGTTTCCAATCCATCGTGTTGCAGCTCCAGAGGATATCGTGGTGGTTGGTTTAGGCTTGATCCTGTAATGAAAGAGTAAGGTCTTGTGTTGTGTAGCTTCAGGCAGGTGGGAATCCTCTTCCTAGCTCAGCTGTCAGCTACAAGCTGGACCTACCAGTGTGTAGACGAGGAGATGGCCACGCACCTGGTGTTGTCCCCTGGGAACCTAAACAGTTGCTCCTTGTTTGCCTGGAAAGGAGACAGCCTTTGCCAGTGGGTGTTTGCTGTCAAACAGCCTGTGCAACAAGCGTGGCGTTAACATAGTTACCTTGATTAAAAGTTGGAGAATTGATGGAAGTAGAAGTGGTCTCTGGGGAGGGGGGCTGTGGGGGGAAAAGAGTACGATGTGGTGGGACAGAGGCAAGTAAGAAAAAATTTTAAAAATGCATCTGCAGCCCTATTAAAAAGTAATCTTTAGATTTAATCATGATTTACTGATTAAAGATAAAACAGCCTCCCTTTTTTCGTTTTTTCTCTGCCCCCTTCCTCTGAAATGGGAGCTTTTATCTGCATTGAGGCTTATCTGATATTTATAAATCAGTTAGTTATTCTGGATAAAAGTTCTTTCTTTTTTTAAAAGACGTATCTCTGAACTGCTCTTTTTTTTTTTTTTTCTTTTTCCATCTCATTCTTCTAGCATTGCTCCATCAAATAGTCTCTGGGGATATTTGTGCTCTAAATTTAGAAAAGGAGACCCTTTCAAGAGAGTGGAAGAGCCCACCCACCCTCCCTTTTTTCGGGTTCAGTTGAACCCGTTTTCCAGGCCACTGTGTGTAGATCTACAGACTCCTAGGAGGCCCCTCCTTTTCCCAAAAAAACAGACCCAGCTTTTCGAAGTCTTGCTGTCTATTTTAACTGCCAAATTCCTGGGGAACTTATCCCATATGTCTGTTCCTCTTGGCTTGAAGCAGCCCTGTCTGTAACCTACACGTTGTGGGGCTCGGAAGGCTGGATCGATTATTTTCCTTTTCTATTTTTCGGGGTGGTGTTTGGTGGAGAGGTGATCTTGGAGGGGGGGGAAATGCGGGTGCAGGTGGATAATTTTTCAGTAGAAGGGGATGACTCAAAACATCTGTCCTCTAAACTCTTGTATTTCAGGGCTTTTCTTGCCCCCTTGCCCTCTCTGAATCATCGTTTTGGAAGGAGAGGCTGCTTGAGACAGTCCTTTCCTCTGAAGCTTTTTATAGTTCTGCCTTTTGCTTTTCATTCATGCCCGCTGGTAGCGCCAAGTGGCGTCTGTGGTGTGAAACTCAGGATGTTGTGAAATGATTTGTCCTCAGACTTTGTCTGTGGCACCGCTTATCTCACCAGCGGGCAGACCAGGCTCCAGTGGGGCACGGGGTCTCTTGTGACCAGCCTGGGGTGGTCTGATGGAACATACAGTTGCTGGGTCTGGTAGTGACCTTTTGTGACACCAGCACCGCTGGTGTGTGACTGGCTCCCTACCATTGAGTCCATTGAGTTTGGAGACCCCTGGCCCAGCAGCAAATGGGTTTGCTGAGTTGCTTTTCTTGTCCCCTCTGATGTGTGTGTCTGGGAGATACCGTGAGATAACTTTGTGTGAGAATCTCTCAGGAGTTGTCATTGTCTTCTGACCCTGGGTACTACAGATGTCCTTCAGGAGTGGAGGGGCTGTGATTACGGTAGGGCAGACCTGGTTGAAGACGGATAGATGGATGGTTATTACAGCTGGTGATCTGTCACCTTCTGCTCTAGAATCATGCGTCATGGTGCCACTGTACTGAGAGGGGAACAGGAGTGGTTCTGTAGCCACAAGGATGCGGGCAGCTGGTGAATTGTGTGGCTGCTGCAATTAGCAAACGGCAAAACCCGAGATTCTTAAGTTCACAAATAATAAAGGGAGGGATGGGGTTGTTCAGTCTGGAGAAGAAAAGGCTCCGGGGAGACCTCCTAACAGCCCACCAATATCTGAAGGGAGCCTATAGGAGAGCTGGAGAGGGACTCTTTGTCAAGAAGTGCAGTGACAGGACAAGGGGGAATGGTTTTAAATTGGAAGAGGAGAGATTTAGATGAAATATTAAGAAGAAATTACTTACTGTGAGGGTGGTGAGGCACTGGAACAGGCTGCCCAGGGAAGTTGTGGATATCCCATCCCTGGAAGGGTTCAAGGCCAGGCTGGATGGGACTTTGAACAACCTGGTCTGGTGGGAGGTGTCCCTGCCCAGGGCAGGGGGTTGGAACTCGATGATCTTTAAGGTCCCTTCGAACTCGATCTTTAAGGTCCCTTCCAACTTCAACCATTCTATGATTCTATAAGATGCATCCCTTTGTGGGCTGAGGTATTTTTCTGGGCCAGTGGGGCTTTTGTGACTTCCAGGTCATGCTTGGTCTGCAGTGGTTTTCCTGCTCTGCTTTATCTCTGGGGCTAAAAGTTTAAAACCACCACTTCTTTGACTACCTCGCTATCAGCAAAGGACCGGATACAAAGCATGTGATGTGATTAAAGCAGACTAATAGCCTGTGTCTTCTGTTGCTGGAGAAAGCTGACTTAATTCTCAAGCTTTATAATCATTTGGAATAACAAGCTAGCGGTTTCTTCTCTGTTTGCTTTGTGGTGGATTTTTTTCTTGTTGTTTTTCTGCCACTTAACATCATGTGGATGGACCCCAAGGGGAGAGGTCTTGGGGAAAATCCTGGTTCCAGAAAACACTTCTGGAAGATTCTCTAGTGGGCTGGTGGCCCAGCAGTGTGAGACTTTGGTGTGCTGGAGAGCACTCAGGCGCCTTGGCAGGGTATCCCAGCTCCTCCAGAACCTTAGCCTGAGAAACACGAGGTGGTGCTTGTCCTCTTGTGTTCCTCTGAGTAGACTATATCTAGCGCTTGGCTTCCAGCAGCATCTGGATTCAGCTGTGGAGTGAGTTACTGGGGACCTTCCCATTGCTGGGAATGGCAGTAGGTAAGCCCAGTTGGGCTCAGTTCCCTTCCCAGGCTGGATGCTCTGCTCAGCCCCATCCACCTGCCTGTAGAGAAGCAGATCCCAAGACTGGACAGGCAGAGGGGAGGTGGAGGGAGAGGGTGTTTGTTTAATTGCTGTTTGAGTCGCTAAGCTGGGGGAAAACTTCCTGCCCTTGAAGTAAAACTACTCCCTCTGCACTTTTACTTGCTAATTCCTGGAAAGAAACAAAAAGAATAGGAGACCTTATTTCCCATTTCAGGCAGATGCTGTGACTTCTCAGAAACAGGTTTGGCATGGGTGTGCTGATTCTAACCACCCACTAGTTATCTGCCCTAGCATCTGAGAAAATGGAAGTAACTGATAACCAGTTTGTTTTGAAAGGGAACTTTACAGTAGAAAGTCCTCGACCTTGAACTCTTGCATCTCGTGGGAGGAGGAAAAGATAATCAAGTTATACTTCCAGGCTCTTACCTCAGCCTGGCAATCTCTGGTGCTTTCTGATGAGATGGGGGGAGGAGGGGAAGCTTGCATTAAGGCTTTTACCCTGCCTGGACTGTGATAACCTTTGGGTGCTTTGGTAGGGAGGGTTTCGGGAGGGTATCTCCAAGCCACGTGGCACTGGGAGGGATGTTGTGCAATTCCTCAGAGGAAGGTTTGTTGATCTCCACGGCATTGCTTGCCAGAGAAGGGAGGCTGGGGAGCCCATCCTGTGCATGTACTTGCACTGGGGATTTCCAGGCTGATGAGTCTTGATGGCAACAGCAAATGCTTGGGAGCATCCTCTGTGCTGGGGAGAAGCCCCACCACCACGAGCAGAGGGGGTGGTCCTCTGTGCCCACCACCCTGCATCGCTTGTGAGTGGTTTTTAGAGGTTAAGTTTACAGCATGACAGCTCCAAGTGCAGGAAACAAAGCTGGGCTGGGCTTGTTTTTGGAGCCATTAAAGAGCCAACGTAGTCAAGTGACAGAGTTGCCCAACCAGTTTTGTGAAAACTGTGCATTTTTACTGTACCTTGTGCTGGTTTTAATTGGCGACCTCTTTCTGGACCTTACCTGCAGTGTTTGTTGCACAAATAATATTCTTGTATGTGGTAATCAAAAAGAGGAAAATAAATCCACTGAGCTGTACTTTTGGCTTTTTCTTCTGTCTGCTCTTTCTGGTAAGTTGTTTCTCCTTTTTTGTAGGGGGAGAGGAGAACCAAATGACTTCTGGGACAGGTTATGAGGTTTTTGGGTTGTTTTTTTTTTCTTTTTTCTTTTTTTTCCCTAGTTTTCTTGGCAGACTTGTGTCTCTGGTCTTGCTGAATGGAAAGATTTGTTTAAACCGGAGAAATACTGTCCTGCAAATACTGTCACGCTGGGTGAGCATGAGCGTATAGACCGAAAATAGCAAAGAACTTTCTCAATTTGCCAGTTGTAGGGACCAAAGACCTACTTCAATGTTGGCTCTCAGACTGTAGTGGGAAGTCCACTGTGGGGGGTAAAATCTGATTGTACCCCCTTGCAAATATAGAGGGATGATAACGGGTGCTTCTAAAACCTGCGCTGCTCTTTGATACCGATCTGTGAGTTGGTTTCTTTTTCAGAGAACGATAGTGGTTTATAATTATCTTATTGCTTCCCCTCAGGCAGCAAAAGTACAACTTCTAAAACGCGCATTTCCTTTTTACAAAATGCATAACATGTGCTTGCTGTGGTTGAACACGCTGAAAAACCTCTGCCATCCCAGATAGTCCTACCAGTGCTTTTTCATCTAGGGTCTCACTGGATGGCACTGTCGCTTGTCAGATGGTTCCCACAACAGTACCCTGACTGGAGAAGCCACATGGAAAAGCTGAATGTCTTCTCAGTTGCACCAGGCGCAAACCTACCTTTGCAGGACGAGCTGGTGACTTTTCTCAGAAACTTGTCCAGTTTCCTGAGAAATGCAGCCTTTCTGCAGTGCTCACAGACGAAGGCTGCCTTGTTTTAGCCTGTTCCCTTTGCTCCAGGGATGGGGAATGTGCAGGGACCACATATAGACTTGAGCCTCTGGCTTGCAAACGTCTTGTGGCTGCTCATCTTAGGGTGTCACTCTACATACATACTCCGAAGTGGTGAGATCAAAGTTTGTTGACAATCGGGTACAGGCTGATGTAGCTGTGCTGCTATCTCTGACTTTGTGCTTAGCCCTTAAACCACCTCCTCTAGCTTGAAGGCGATTGTTTCTACTTAAGATAAGAAGAAACTGTCTCTAGGGTAGATGGTATAGAGGGTACAGACTGTTCCACTTACTTTATTTTTTTCCTTTCTGTTACCGGAGTTTGTATTAGGCAGAAATGTGATCTTCTACCTTGCCCTAACACTTTCCTTCAGAAAGAAACTGTACCCAAATCAGTGGTTCACACACACACACACAAAATAATAAAAATAATCTCTGCATCCGCAAGCGTGGCCTATTTGAGAGGATATCCCTAATTAGCAGCCTTAATTTTGAGGATTCAGCTTCTCCCTCAAATCCTTTCATTGCAACTTTTGAAGAGATGATCTTTGGAAAGTCTCCATGACAAACAGGATCTTGTTTATGTTTCCAAGGTCGTTACACAGCTGGTATTATCTCGGTGGAGCTTAAAGAAAAGTTCAGTGGGTTCAGACCCCAGCCTTTCCTTGGCTCTGTGGTTATTTGCTTGCCAGAGACAAGATACACTTCCCAGGTGCACAGAAAGCCCAAGGCCTTTGAATATTAATATCAGCAAGATTAAGTCCTTGGGATATTCTTTGTCTGTTAGTGCTGAGGGCAGTGCTGTCCCTGGTTGACCCGAGACTTCTTAACTGGGACTGTTTTCTGAAGCTGTCCTGTCCCATCACTGACCGTCAGGAGACCTTCTGATTGCCAAGTGCTCCTTCTTCATGTGCCTGGATGGAGAGGCATCTCCGTTAGCTGGGCCTTGAGTACAAGGGCTCCAAATCCTCCAAAAGATGAGTTCTTTTCCTCCCCTGTCTCTTAAAGGTGGTGGCTTTCTGGGCTGTTCCCCAGTCCCTCCTTCATGCAGGTGTCTGGCTTGGAGCTGGAAGGGGAAGTGACCATTTAGTGAGCAACTTCTGATCCCCAGCTGGCTTCTGAGGGTCTCTAAGCCTGCTTCCGATTTCTGGACTGGAATAATACTGCAAAAAGTAACTGTACTAGTCTTCAAAGCGGTCTTAACCTCCTGCAAATTGGCATGCAGATAAACATCTTTGTGGAACCGGTAGCTGACTGATCCCCTTCTAGGGACCGGCGCTGGTTGCTGTCATCAGAGGGGCCAGATCCGAGACCTGAGTAGGTCAGTGGGACCTTCTTCTCCATTACCTTTGGGCCAACCTGCCTATCAATGAACCCAGCTAACCTTGGTTGCTGTTGTGGTGTGGAAAGAAGGCAGAGAGGTGAGACCAGATTGGGGAGAACTTTAGAGGTTTTCAAAGACCAGCCTGGGAAGAGTATCTTGAGGGGAAACAACCTGTTGAGATGTTTTAGGCTTGGGGAAGGTGGTGCTTGCCTTCAGTGTTTGTGATGGGCTGAGGTTCCTTCTTGAGATCCTACCTGCCACATCGGATGTGAGATGGGAAGGATCAGGAGCTTCAGGGTATGCTGGAGAACCTTGGTTCGCAATACTGGCTGCTGTGTCTCTGCATTCAGCAAGCTGGAAGTTGGGCAGGCAGGAGGGACAGCAGATGCCAGCCAGCGTGCCAACCATCCAGGTCATTCAAGGTGTTTGTGGGGGCAAGGGGAATAGCAACTAGATCTGGTGCTGATTTGACCACATCCGAGCCTGGTAAAAGCCAGTAGCAGTGCATCCTGAGCAACTTGGTCTAGTGGAAGGTGTCCCTGACCATGGCAGGGGGTTGGAACTGGATGATTTGTAAGTCTCTTCCAACCTAAACCATTCTATGGTTCTGGTTCTATGATCCTATAGGGTCTGCCTTGGTTTTACATCCCCTGGGGGTAGATAGTGGGGAGCAACTGGCCCCCACTGTATATAGGAAACTGTACATAGGAAAAACCTGAAGCTTCTTTCATCGTTTCCTTTCCTTGAGGAAGAGGGTCTGGGGGAACGGGGACAGCATCTTCCAGTTGACGTGTATGCATTCAGATGTGAGCTCTCTTCTTCTCGTCTTGGACTACTGGGGTTCACCATCAGAGCTCGTTGTTCTCCTTGAGGGTTTTGCAGGAATTTTGCCCTTGCCCATAAACGTACCAAGACGGTGATTTCCACAAGAGATCCTCTCGACTTTGCCTTGAGGTGGTTCCTGCTTGTCTCCTCCTCTCTCAGCACGCTTGTCAACGAGCCCTTTATTTGCACGGTACAGTAACTTGGCAGCTGAGGTGCTTTGTCGGGAAGAAACTCTGGGGTGCAGGAGCACAGGAGGTGCTGTGGAAGAAGACCAAATTCCCACCAGCACAGCCACCTGGCAACGGGCACATAGGGTGCCAGCCTGAGCCAAATGCCATAAACTTCACTGAAGGTGAGTAGGGGCAGTCTGGGATCTTGTTCAAGAGAGCAGAATGGCAATTAAAAATTAACTTAACCTCTCTGCCCCTTGGCTGATGTGGTTATAACATCCGTGCCTGAGCATTCCCTCTCCTGGAGATAGTGGAGAGGGGCAGGAAACCATCCTGTGATGCCAGGTTACTCCCTGTAGAGTCATACTATTCCTTCCCCCATGGAGAACCCCAGGGGTCCTAGATCAACTGGTGCCTTCCTGGAGTTAGTTCTGCCTTTGGGATCTAGGGCTGAGGCTAAGAAAGATGCAGGATTAACTGCACGGAAGCTGACCAGGCCATGTTGGCAAACAGGATTTTATGGCAATAGTACTGTGTAACTAATAGATGTGCATAAATTATGGAATCATGGAATGGTTTGGGTTGGAAGGGACCTTCATGATCATCCAGTTCCAACCCCCTGCCCTGGGCAGGGACACCGCCCACCAGACCAGTTGCTCAAAACCCTGCCCAACCTGGCCTTGAACCCCTCCAGGGATGGGGCAGCCACAGCTTCTCTGGGCAACCTGTTCCAGTGTCTCACCACCCTTGCAGGAAAGAATTTATTTCTAGTATCTAATCTAAATCTCCCCTCTTTCAGTTTAAAAACTGTTCTCCCTTGTCCTATGGCTCCACTCCCTGATTAAGAGTCCCTCCTCATCTCTGCTGGAGCCCCTTTTGGGCCTGGAAGGGGCTCTAAGTTGTGGGAAATGAGTGGCTGGGAGAAACACCTCTCTGCGAGTTGACTGTATGGTCTCTTAGGAAATTCTCTGCAGAGATCGCATCAATCTGGAGAACAGGGGAAGTTTGGAGGCACATGGGCAGGATTGTTGAAAAGGCTGGGTGTGACTGCCTGGGGAGGAAAATTCAAATGGTCCAAGCAGTTAGGGTAGAGAGGAAAAGGAGGAAACAAACAATTGTGGGCAAGGAGTGAAATTTAAAAGTTTCAAATCTTATGTATTAAACCTTTGTGTGCGCCTCTGCAAATGGCGAGGCTCAGAAGTTGACCAGCCTCAGAAGGCAAATGGCCAGCATTGGCTGGTAAGATTCGGAGAGTAAACCAGCCTTCTGCTGCCGAGTGGCCCATCGATATGCCTGGTTATGGTAACTCCAAGTACCTCTGCTTCCAGACCTGACCCATCTCAAATTTGGTTGAGCTGCTGCTTCTGCTGTACGGCGGTGTTGCCAGCTTTGTGACCGTTCTGTGCAATTCCAGAAGGTAGGGCTGTGAGGAGCTTCATTAATGTAGTGAACTTAAGTAAGTTTAATTCCTTAAGGATAGTGGAAGAATTGGAAAAATCTCTCATGTCTCACTATGTGAAGCCCTAGAGTATCTTAAAAGCTCGAAGCAAACCCCTAAAAATCTGGTTCTCTTTTGCCTTGAAAACTGTGCTTTATGGCTGGGAGCTGTGGCTAGAGGAGAACAGTGCATAATGCTGCAATGCACAGTTGGTTTTTTTGTTGTGTTTTTTTTTTATTTTTTTATTTTTTTTTATTTAAAGTAAGCATGGAAGAATGTATGCCTTTAACAAATAGCTAGGAGTGAAAGAGCCCAGACAGAAATCTTACTCGTGTCGCCTCAGGCATGTCTTCTTCCACACCAGCTCTTCTCAAACCAGATTGTTTGACTAATCTATCTTAGATAACTATTGTAAATATCCTAACAGCTCTGCAAATCTCTGCTTTCCTGACTAATCAAGGTAGTTTGGACAGAGTTGGAAATGGGCAGCACATGGCTACTTAGCATTAGGAAGCAAATCAGCAAGTTCTGGGAGTTGTCCCTCCAGCTTGAAAATAAGGAGGATTGCACCTGGGACCGGACATCCTAAGGTAAGAGGTCCAATGCCTTGTGCAGGAGGTTATTGTCTAGTTTAGGTCTTGGCTAGGCTGAAGAGCAGAAAAACACTCGTATTCCTCACAACAGACGTTCATCATCATCATCATCATCATCTAGGGACCTGGCTGCCTTGATGTTCTGGTGAGACTGCCAGGCTCCAGTTTATGATGCTATTAAGAGGAGCTGTGTCCATGGTGAAGCCAGTAAGCAAACCAGCTGGATGGGAAAACTTATGTCTTAGTTATCCTGTCCAAGCACAGTCTGAAGTGTCGGTGCCTGCCAGGACTAACTGCCCGGGAGAACAAAGGGAAAGGGAAGGAAAAGTGAAAGGAGGGAAGTGCAAAGTTTGGAGAAAGCAATATATTTGTGCTGTCCCTGCTCAAATACTCACCCCTTTTTTTTTCTGAGATACCATTACAGGCCACAGAAGCCTTTGGGTTACGGGTGTTGTGTGACAGCGAGTTGCAATTTGTGGTAGAAGAGCTGCTCTAATGTAACTGAGGCTCGTTGAATAAACTTGCTGTCGTTAACCAAGGGTAAAAATCTGCTGACAGAGGGCCCTTTCCTCTCTCTCTGCAGGTTGGTAGTGGTGCAGCTGTTGTACAAAGCATCCGTGCTGGAACAGAGCTAGGTCACAGCCCGTGGCTGCAACTGAGGGCACTGGAAATGGGAGTGTGGGATATGTGGTAGAAGTATGGGACCAGAAACTATCGCAGGAGCTTTCCCTGGCTAATCTGCAGGGTGCTGCTTTTGGGTTCTGCTGGCTTTATGGACTCTGACCTGAAAAGAGAACCGAATAAAAAGTGCCTGAGATGATGCTGATCTGGCTGTGCAGTCAGAGCACTTTAGGTGCTCCGATGACCACCACATCAATGGGATTTTTAAGATCAACCTGTAGCACAGCCAGCCGAGATTGTATTTCTGTGCTGTTTTCCTATCTCCACAGCATCTTCCAGAGATGTGCCTAGCATACCTCTAGCTATGGCATCCCTCGAGTTAGAGCAGTGGTGTTTGTCTTCAGCCACTGAGTTTAGACTCATGCTCTCGTTGCTGGGTGGGAAGACTAGCCAGTTATAACAAGGCCCGCGTACCAGTTTAGCTCCGGAGTTAACCTAAATATTTAATAGGATTAAGGAAAAGCCTTTGATTGAAACAAAAGAACGTTTTGGGCTCCAGTGACCCTTGGTACACCCAGGCTGGGCAGCAGGGAACCCTGCTGACCTTGCTCTCTGTTGGGGCTGGCTCTTCCCACAACAGACTGGTGACATGAGCCTGGCATTGCTCTTCTTCTGGCTGGTGCTTTTCAAAGCAGTGTGGTCTGTTTCTAGCAAAATTTGCTAGACCAGGTTTTAAGGAACTTAAAACTCCTCTGTTGCCTATGCAGGAAACATAAGTGAGCACAGGGGAGGAAGGAGAAGCAGGAAAGCTGACCCGAGATGTTCTCCTACCCATCCTCGTGTGTTACTCAGCAGTGCTATTTTCACCCAGAGGAGGCTTACTCTAGTAGCAGGGATGGTTTGTGGTTCTTTTTTCTAAATTCTGAGGTCTTTGCTGTCAGACAAGCGAGAATTGGAGTAGCTTGCAGTAATACAGATCTATTTACTCCCCCAGTCCTGGAGCTAAAGGATCCATTGTTGATAAGCTGACTAATTTGCAATGTTAAGAGCAACCTTATTGCCTCCTTTCTCCTGTGGGTTTACATAGGCTTCAGCCATGATAATTGAGCAGCATTAACTTCAGGCACAGTATAGAACCTTCTCTCTGTGGTGAAGACCTGCCCTGGACTTCATCTCTTGCCCTCTCTGTATTGTTTGCTGGCCACTCCATGGATGTGTGTAGTTTGTGTGGCTGGTACCAACAAACAAAAACCAGCATCTTGTTTTGCCAGTGCTTCCAGACTGCCTCAGGCTTGTGAGGTTGGCTTTGGGAACTGGGACTTGTTGGAAGTCTTGCCTCTCCTGGTCTCACAGTCGAATTGGTAGCGTGTGACTGTGGGGCACAGCTGCTGGTCCTCATGCATTGTCAAAGCCTCAGGTGCTGAGTTGTGCACAGGAAGCTTGATTTAAGGCTACCTTTTAAACTGACCCCTTGGCCTTTCTCGTCCGTGTTCCTTCAGCTGCTTAGAGGTCACGAGGAGACGAGGTTTTCTGAAGGAGCTTGTGAGCTCCTCCTTCAGATAAGTGCATCCCTTTTCTCTGCTGGGAATGGTAGCCAGAGTTGATGTTTTGGTTGATGCTGTTAATGCAAAGTCCATACAAACAGTGATGGAATTAGCGGTGTCTTTGTGATTAAATCCCTTCTGTAACTGCTGACAGCCCTCTGTCACTCTCCAGGACATCTTGGCAGCAGTGGCTGTTTGTACTTGTAGTGGTGGTGGGGTCCTGTTTTGCTGCCCTGAAAAGGAAACTTGGGCAATCTATGGAGCACGTGCTTTCTGTGTGTCTGGTCTAAGACGCTCCAGATGATCCAGAGCTCTGCCCAGGGTAAGGATGTTGCTCTGAAACCACCTAGAGGACCTGTCACTAACATAACTGATTGACTGACTGCTTTCCCCTTAGGTCCCATAAGTGAAGAAGATGGGGTCTGGCTGCCTAAAAGTCACCAAGTACTTCCTCTTCCTCTTCAATCTCCTGTTCTTTGTAAGTATCATGGGCATCTGCAAAGTAGATAGGAAGAACTGGACTAAAATTAGCTGGAAAGGTTGGGGGATTTTTTTCCTGGACATTTGCCCAGTGTGTTCATTAAATAAAATGGCCAGAGTTTTGGAAGGTGGGAGGGAATCCTTGAAGCTGAAGGTTGTCAGAGCTACTGTGCAGCTCCCAGGTGTGCCAAGCTGCTCCGCTCCCAGCACCCACCTGCTGTCTCCAATGCACACAGCTCCCTTCCTGCAATGGGAAGGGAAAAGAGGAGTCGTAAGTCCTTTCTGGGAGGAGAGTAGTTATAACTACTTTCCCTGCCACATCTGGAGCAGTAGCTGAGCTGCGTCTGAGCAGCAAAGCTATGAAACCTGCCAAGTAATAGCAGTGCCCTCCTAAATAGGCCAGGCAAGCTTCAAAGAACGACTCTTAATTTTGCTCGAGTCCCAACGGCTGGTTTTGATTTTTAAAAAAATGAATTAGTCCAAGTCCCCTATTTGAAATAGAGTTGGGAGGTGGGGAAGGGAGACTGGGGCAGACCAGCCTGGAAAAATGAGGCAGCCCCCTGGATGCAGTTATTCTCAAGTGTGAGGCTCACCAAAAGATGAGAGTGGACCTGGGAGGGCCACATACATTCTTGCATGCATCTGTTGGAGAAGCTTAGATATTGCATGTCATGTGAATGGTGATGGTACCATTAGTGCTGCCTTCCTGCAGTGTGATGGTGTAGCAGGGAAGCACAAGGGTTCAGCTTTCCACATATTAGCAAGAAAATAGCCTGTCTGATATTATTACCCTTTGTGCAGTGTGTAAAGGGAAGGAAGGGCCAGGCAGGGAGGGAAATGTAGCATGGTAAGGTGACCACTGCTTTCTGGTCTCTCACAGAATCACAGAAAGATATGGGGTTGGAACGGACCTCTGGAGATCATCTGGTCCAACCCCCTGCCAGAGCAGGTCCACCCAGGTTTGAATGTCTCCAGAGAAGGAGACTCCACCACCTCTCTGGGCAGCCTCTGCCAGGGCTCTGCCACCCTCACAGGAAAGAAGTTTCTCCTCATGTTGTGATGGAACTTCTTAAGTACAAATTGTGCCTGTTCCTCTTGTCCTGTCCCTGGGCATCACTGAAAAAAGACTGGCCCCATCCTCCTGACACCCACCCTTGAAGTATTTATACATGTTGATCAGATCCCCCCTCAGCTTTCTCTTCTCCAGACTAAAAAGACCCAAGTCTCTCAGCCTTTCCTCACAAGAGAGATGCTCCAGGCCTCTCATCATCTTTGTAACCCTCTGCTGTCCCCTCTCCAGCAGTTCCCTGTCCTTCTAGAACTGGGGAGCCCAGAACTGGTCCCAGTGCTCCAGATGGGGCCTCCCCAGGGCAGAGGAGTGGTGGAGGATGACCTCCCTGCACACAACTTCCCTCTTGCTGCCTGCATGGGTGCACTGAGCTGCTTGCACATGGGCTTAAACTTGGGACACATGTGGATGCAGTTTCCCTTGGCTTACTCTGCTGGCTCGCTCTCCATTTTGCTTCCATGCCAGGAGTAGTTAGCCCTGGTTTAAGGGCTGAAAGTCAGGGGTGCTCAAAGCATCCATGAGGAAGGCTTTTGGGAGGCAGAAGAAAGGAGAGGATTTTCAAGTGCCACTACATCTCTCCAAGTGTGATTTGGTCCACTTTAAGGATAGGAAAAGAATCCAGCTGAGTCCAGGCCTGTCCTCCTACTAGTGCAGGGCTCCTCTGAAGACAAACCAGCATCCAGGCTATCTCCTCTCTTGAAGAAGTAGACTTTTAATGCAGTGTATAATTTAAGCTGTGTGGCACAGTTGGCACCCTGGAGGGAAGGGATGCCATTGAGAGGGACCTGGCCAGGCTTGAGAGATGGGTCCATGTGAACTTTATGAAGTTCAACCAGGCCAAGTTCAATAACCTGCACCTGGGTCATAGCAATCCCAGGCACAAATACAGGTTGGGTGGAGAATGAACTGAGAGCAGCCCTGAGGGGAAGGACTTGGGAGTGCTGGAGGATGAGAAGGCAATGTGTGCTCACAGCCCAGAAAGCCAACTGCATCCTGGGCCTGCATCAAAAGAAGTGTCACCAGCAGGACGAGGCGGGGGGGGGATTCTGCCCCTCTGCTCTGGGGAGATCCCACCAGGATCACTGTGTCCAGCTCTGGAGTCCTCAGCACAGGAAGGATAGGGACTTATTGGAATGAGTCCAGAGGAAACCATGAAGATGATGAGAAGGCTGAAGCCCCTCTGCTGTGAGGACAGGCTGAGAGAGTTGGCAGGGAGAAGAGAAGGCTCCGGGGAGACCTCAGAGCCCCTTCCAGTCCCTAAAGGGGCTCCAGGAGAGATGGGGAGGGACTCTTGATCAGGGAATGGAGCAACAGGA